>CM039315.1:14474482-14630674 GCA_022316695.1 Camellia oleifera
GTGCCCTTTTTATATATATATTATTATTATGGACCATAATAACAATCAAATACTACATGTCCCACCCCTTCATCATTGGCCCTGTTTGGCAGAGCTGTGGGAGACTGCTTATAGCTTATGCCCAAACAGCTTATACCTTATAACTTTCAGCTTAAGCTGATTTCCAGCTTATTCTCAAAGCATATCCAGCCCAGCTCACAGAATAAGCTGATTTCTGACTTCCACAAAGCTATAAGCATAAGCTAAACCAAACATATCAAAACAGCTTAAATTAAGCTGAAAGTTGAAAATAAGTGCTGACAAACAGGGCCATTGTGTGACTCCCCTTTTATTTTTTTTATTCCATCACGAGAGAGAGAGAGACAAGAGAGTGCATCATATTCCCTTTAATCATTTTCTTCCACCGAAAGTGAGCAACCCTCTCAAATAATTTCCACCACCACATTTTTTTTTTATATATATTTTTTTTGGGGTCTTTACAAAAATGATTATTTTTTAGTCTTCATATGATTCATATGATTTTTCCTTTAAAATGATAAACAATAATAATTATTATTATTATATTAATAAATTAAAATTAATATTTTAATAGAATAAACATTTCATTCAAGTTAAGAAACACTACATATAAATATCCATATGAAGTGATCATTCATTTATAACCAAAGTCCTTCCTCATATTTTGAAAAATTACACTTAAGTCCAAGATTTTGAAAATAACTTTCAATTTGTTCTTCTAAAATTATATTCCCGTTTTTAACCCATCTCCCTTATCCTTTCTTTTTTCTTTTTATTTTAAATTCTACAATTTTTATTTTGCAATAAATTTTTTATAAGCGTTGTTTGACATCAAGCTAAAAAGGCCATGATTTGTTTTTTCAAATTTGTGTAAAAAAATTTATTTTTTTTTGTTGTGTCTAATAATCTAAGAAGTTTTTTATAAAAAAAATTTGTAAAAATCAAAAAAAGATTACTAAAGATTAAAAATAAATAAAAAAAAAAGTCAACTTTTTTCCATTTTTTATTTTTTCTTTCTAGTTCATCTAATTGAGTAGATTCTAAACATCTAAAACTTTTTTTTTATTTTTTTTTAAAGTTTACAAAAAAAAATTTAAAAAAAAACTAAAAAACCAATCACAAACTCTGTGATTTAACTTTTTTATTGTCTACTTTTTATGTTGTGTATAAAATAATTTGAGATATTAAAATTATCAAGATTTTGTTAATAATAAATTGATTGTTTAAATTATTGGCTTCAAAATGTTTCCCATTGTTTTAAGGAAAATGTTTTGTGGCACTAAATTAGGGGGCACTAATGCCTCTAATTTCCATTTCAGGTAACTGTTTTGTTTTGTTTTGTTTTTTTTTTTTGCCTTATATAAAAATTAAGGACATTAGTGTTCTCCAATTTAGTGCCACAAATCAAAACCCTTGCTTTAATAACGAACTCCATACACCATTGACTACAATACATACATAAACCTTGATTTGCTTTATAAGAAAATTTAAGAAATCATCCCCTTCATTTTATTTTATCAACTGTGATTAGTGCCCCGAATTTGGGGACACTAAAGGCACTAATTTTCCAATAAGGCAAAAAAAAAAAAAAAAAAAAAAAAAACAGAATTATTAGTTTTAGAAATTAAGGACATTAGTGCCCAGTTTTTTAGTGTCACAAAATATTTCTGTTATTTTTTTTCCACAAATATCTCTTTCATTGTGTATATTTTATTCACAATTACATTTTCTTTTATAATTTTTTAATAACTAAATGCAAAAATAAATATTATATTAAAATAATAAAATCCTTTCCCATCAATCAAACACTACATCAATATTTGTAACTTGCTGGCAAAATTATCATGGAGGCTGTGTCTGCCTTGTTAAGGCCATGACTTGTCTCCAGTCTCGTATTGGATTAGAGATGTATTGTTGTATCTTGTGGATTTATTTTTAAATTGAGCAATGTTAGGGAACTCGAATTTGAGCTTTTCGAATTCCTCTAATCACAGAAATGGCGTTGTTTTTGCTCTTTTTTTTTTTTTTTTTTTTTCTTTTCAGACGAAGAGAAACAGAAGGAGGAGGAAGAAGAGAAGAGAAGAAGAGAGGAGGGGGAGGGGAGGAAGAGAAGGGGAGGGGGAAGGGGCCAACAAACTAGGGCTGGAGGCGGAGGAGGAGCTGCCGGAGGTGGGGCGGAGGCGAGGCGACGCCAGACGACGAGCTTCGAGCTGCGGACGACGTCGAGCGACAAGCTTCGGACGACACCAAGCGACGAGAGGCGACGCCGGGCGACGAGCTTCTTCCCCTCCCTTCTCTTCCTCCTCTTCCCCGATCTTCTCTCTCTCTCTCTCCTGAATTTCGGGGGATTCGGGGGAGCTCAGTTTCGAGCTCCCAAGCTTTATTCTTTTAAATTTCGTTTTATTAATTTGATTTGTTTATATTTTAAAATTTTTTAAATATATTATTTTTGTAAAAAATTAAGTTGATTAGATAACAATAATTATTTGTTTAGCTCAATTTTATATATATAAAAAAAAAGACAGTAAGAAAATAAATGATTTATACAAAATTGATTCGAACACGTAGTTTTTGTTATCTAATCGACTTGATTTTTTACAAGAATAATAACTCGACGAATCTTAAAATATGAACGTTTCAAATTGCCAAAACGAGATCTAAAAGTAAACCCATTAAATCGAAATCCCCCTGTTTAAATAGGAATTTTTATATTGTTTAAACAGAGTGAATATTATCTAATGATACTTGTTGAATTTACATTTGGCACGCACTGCTAGGAATGGCAACGGGGCGGGGCGGAGCCAGGAATCACCCTCCCCGTCCCCGATCCCCGATGGTAAGAATGTCCCCGTCCCCGGCCCCGATTCTCGACGGGGAACCTATTACCATCCCTGTCCCCCCGTCTCCTAAAGGGGATTGGGTTTCCTCGATCCCGAAAATTTCCCGGATAAAAAATAAAAATAAAAAATACAGTAGCAACAACAACATCCTCAACATCAACATCATCAGCAACAATATCATCAAACAACATCAACAACACACAAATCTGAGTAGAGAGAGAAAGAGATCCATTTGCTCAGATTTGGCATGGCAGAGGGAACGTCATCGTCGTCGTCGGTCTCGAAAGAGAAGGAGGTGGCACTCGTCGTTGGAGGAGGAGGAGGAGGAAGAGGAGGTGGCGCTCGTCGTCGTCGTCATCGGAGAAGGAGGGTTTGATTCGGTGGTCTCTCTCTCTCTCTCTTTGCTCTCTGCTTTGTCATCGTCGTTGGAGAAGGGTCTGATTCGTCGTCTTTGTTTCGTCCATCTGTACGTCCGCCATTGATCTTCATCACAAGAACTACACAGCAGAGAGAGAGAGAGGGCGAAAGGCTGAGAGAAGTGAGTGTGATGTGAGTGAGAGAGGCTGAGAGAAGTGACAAAATAACGCTAAACATATAATATATATATATATATATATGGGGATTAGTCAGGGCGGGACCGGGACTAGGGAGCCTATCCCCGTCTCTGGCCCGAAAACCATTGAGCATTTTATTTTCAATACCATTCCCGACCCTATGGGAATAATTTTCGAGAAAAACCCGTTCCAATCAGGGTCAGGAGGTTGGGTCCCCATCGGGTCAGGTTTAAATTACCATCTCTACGCACTTCTTTGAAGTTTTATCTTTTTATTTTTTTTAAAGATTATTTTAGAAATTAATTATTTTAATTGATATTTTAATTTTTTTTTATAAAAAGACATGTAAAAAAATAAAGAAAATAAATAATTGTTTGATAGTAATTTTTTAATTATTTTAAGTGATTTCCAAACTTAAATCTTATCTTTTATTAATTGGATGTTGGATTTCAAATCTTAAATGGTGTAAAATTAATTTTATTTGTTCCTGGTCAACTAAGAAAATAAAAATGCGCCATTGGTGACGTCTAGGTTACTTCATTTTCATCTTTATTTAAGAAGATGATAATAAAAGAAAATGCTCACTATTAAATTTTTTACTAAATAAATGATTAAATATCTGACATAACATATTATGTGAGACATTTAATCATTTATTTAATAAGAAATTTGATATTCCAACATTACCCGATAACAAAAGCAAGCATGCTCACAACCAAATCCACATTTAAAAAGCAAAAAACAAAAAATGAAAAGAAAGTAATATTTAGAAATGAAAAATGCTACATAGCTCTAAATTTATAACTTTAATTTAAACTGTAGTGATATACCAAAGTAAAAAAAAAAAAAATTAAATACAAACTATCACATCAGAATAAAACTCACTTCCCATTAGAACTATTAAAGTTTTTAAAAATGATTTGTCTCTCTAAAAACAATCCCCCTAATCAATCCCCCTAATTTCCTTTTTTGAAAAACTATTTTCTTTTTGTTTTTTGTTTTGCTTTTTTTTTTTTTTTTTTTACTAAAATAGGCATTTAGGGGGATTCGGGTCCCCCATTTCGGGGGGACCTAGCACGGCTGTAAAGTTTTTGTCCAGATTATCCTCCACCTGTCCGTCACATCGTCAGGAATCTTGTCCTCCACATAATCAGCGCCCTCCTCTATTGCGAGTCCACGCAACACCCCAGCCACCGCACCCACAGCCAATCCCGTCCCCATCCCCATTCCCATTCCACCAAACTTCGTCCTCTTCTTCTCTTCCTTCACCTGCCCCGTATCCATATCCCTGCTGCTCGTAACCGCTCTGGGCAGGCTGCCCGTAACTCCCCTGCCCATAAACCGGCTGACCGTAAGATGCCCCTACACCGTACGGGTACCCATACGGCGGCGGCGCTGCGCCGTATGGGGCGGCGTAGGGGTTTTCGTAAGGCGCCGGAGGAGCCGAGTAGTCCCTCGAAGTCGGATCCACGCCGTAAGGTGGAGCATAGTAAGGGTCCGGCGCACGATAGCGCGGCTCGCGCACGGCGACCTTGACTTTGACCTTGCCGTGGTGTCGGCCAGATGCGCGTTTCAGCTCGAGTTTCCGGCTGGCTCGTTTGCCGAGCCCGACGTCGTCGACGACGTAACGAAGGGGGAGCCGAGCCGAACCGATGAGCGGCTTGGTGTTTTCATCGGCGTTGGCGTGGTGGAAGATGTCGATGTAAAGGGTGGAGTCTTCGATCGGAGCGTTGAGAGGGATGACAAGTGTCTGATCCCAGAAGGGACACGTGTCACCCTCGTCGTCGACTCTGGTGGAGGATTTGGATTTCGGGTCGACCCAGACGACGGCGTAGGGCTTGATCCGGCCATTGCGCCAGTTGACGTTCTTCAGATCTTTGGCCGATGTGATCGTAACCTTGGCTTCGTAATGGTACGCCATTGGAGTTGCAAGACTGTAATATCAGACGAAACGATGGACTCTGGTTTGAAATCTCAAGAAACTCATCTTGTTAATTGGGGTATTTACAGTGTTTTTTTCTTAATAGTCCTTGGATTTATATAAATATTACTAATTTGCCACCCAATTAAAATATTCTGGATGAAACTACTTTGAAAGCCCTCTGAGCTTTGGGAAAATACTGAAAAGGGTGTTCAAATAGGCTGGGAGTGCTGTTAAAAAAAAAATTAAAAATTAAAGGGAGACTTATTTATAAATCTTTTTTCATATACTTATAGTAGATTGAGTCCTAAATAAAAACTTATATTCCATTAAGTCCTATGCAAATTTACTTGACACATTTACCCTTAATAGTAGAGGATCATATCAATATACACTAATTTCGAAATTTATAAAACACTTCGAAACCTCCAAAAAAACATTTCGAAACCCCCAAATAATCTGATTCAGTTCTTAACATTTCGAAACTCACCACGAACAGGAGAAGGGGAGCGATTCGACGGAGACGTTTGATGGGAAAGTGACAACGGTTAACGTTTACAATTAGAAGGAAGAATGATGACTCCGAAACGTAAGTGTGGATTCGCCCCTGTTTCGCAATGTTAATTTTTTTGATTTTTATTAACAACCCAAAACTAGGGTTTATATGACCTTCAGTCGTAATCTGCTTTGTTACTTGTACGTTTTGTGACAATTGTGCTGAGTAATTGATTTTATAGTTTCCGAATTGAAAATAGTATGTATGTTGGTGTTATACGATGGAGGTTATACGCGGTGCCCAGTGTGGGTGATTTATCCTTGATTCCTTGTTACATTGCGTTTGGTAGACTATTTTGGGGGCCACAGTCACATTCATTAATTGACTTCATTTGTTTTTTTCCTCGATCCGAGCATAGTACTGTGTTTTGTATATTATTTTGGGGGTTTGTCGTTGTGTGTTGTACACTTAATGAATGTGATTGTGGCCCAATATGAAATTAGTGTCGGATATGAGTGGAAGAACATGTAAGTTGGACTGTGTCTACAGTGCCACGTTATGGTACGATGTCGTTTGGTTGTTTTCACTTAGGTACACAAATGTGACAAATTACAAAGTTGACAAATTACACACACACACCTTTAACACAGTTATGTCAAACACTTTTCAGTCACATCTGAAAACATGGCTGTGAATGTGTGCACGTAATTTGTGATAGTCATGGCCGTGAATGTGTCTACATAATTTGTCACAGTTACGTGAAGTACTTCTCAGTCACATTTCAGAACACAGCCGCGAATGTGTGCGTGTAATTTGTGACAGTCATGGCTGTGAATGTGTGCGCTTAATTTGTCACAGTCACGTGAAGTATTTCTCAGTCACATTTCAAAACATGGTCGGGAATGTGTCCACGTAATTTGGCACAGTTACGTTAACTACTTCTCAGTCACGTTTGAAAACATGTCCGGGGATGTGTCTGCATAATTTGTGACAGTCATGGCAGTGAATGTGTGCGCTTAATTTGCCACAGTTACATTAACTACTGGTCACTCACATTTCAAAACATCTCCGGGCATGTTTGCATGTAATTTGTGACAGTCATGGCTGTAAATGTGCGCGCTTAATTTGTCACAGTCACGTGAAGTACTTCTCAGTCACATTTCAAAACATGCCCGTGAATGTGTGCTCGTAATTTGTGATAGTCATGGCTATGAATGTGTGCGCATAATTTGTCACAGTTGCGTCAAGTTCTTCTCAGTCACATTTCAAAAGATGCCCAGGAATGTGTGCGTGTAATTTGTGACAGTCATGGCCGTGAATGTGTCTGCTTAATTTGTCACAGTTACGTTAAGTACTTCCCAGCCACATTTTAAAACATGGCCGTGAATGTGTGCGCTTAATTTGTCACAGTTACGTTAAGTACTTCCCAGCCACATTTCAAAACATGGTCGGGAATGTGTCCACGTAATTTGGCACAGTTACGTTAACTACTTTTCAGTCACGTTTGAAAACATGTCCGGGGATGTGTCTGCATAATTTGTGACAGTCATGGCCGTGAATGTGTGCGCTTAATTTGCTACAGTTATGTTAACTACTTGTCAGTCACATTTCAAAACATCTCCGGGCATGTGTCTGCGTAATTTGTGACAGTCATCGCCGTGAATGTGTGCGCTTAATTTCTCACAGTTACATTAAGTACTTCTCAGTCACATTACAAAACATGTCTGCGCATGTGTCTACCTAATTTGCCACAGTTACGTCAAGTACTTCTCAGTGACACTAGTCACATATTGCTATTAAATTAAATAATGCTTTTAAATTACATACATTATCCGTGGGATCTTGCTTGTATATGAAATATGATTTTTTGGTGGCATTTTTTTCAGGAGGCACAATTAAACGTACACCACAGACAGGCTCCAAGGCAAAAGTGAGCAGCAGTGAAGGGACTAGAACTGGTAAAAGACGGCGATCTCAAACTCCGTCACAGAATGTGAACGCACTAGGCCAAAGCAGTACCCAAAAAAGGAAGAAGCTGAAATATGAGCCTCAACAACGACTGAACAAACAACAAACATTTTGCTACCGTTCCAACATTGCTGGAATTGTCAAGCTAGTGACAGTGTCAAAACTGGAAGATGAACATTTGTAGCATCTTCAGAAAACATCGTTCTGGTTGTTGTTGAATGCGATGCGACAAACCAATCTAAACCAACATGACTTCCAAAAATGTGATGACATTGTAATGAGGATCATTCAGACATTTGTTCCAGATAAATCAGCTTTCATGATTGGTGGAAATCACATTGAGTTTACAAGCAATGATATTCAACTAATATTTGGAATTCAAGCAGGTAAAAAGAGTTTAGATGTGTCACATGGGCCAAGACTCCCGACTGACTTCATCCAACGAAGGTGTCCCAAAATAGCACGCATAAACTTGAAGACCATTAAGGAACTATTAATGGAAGCATTACTCGGGGACACAACTCAGGATCACGAAGATGTAGCAAAGCTACTGAGTTTGTACTTGTGTGGGAAGTTATTCTTTGCTACTTCAGGCGAGACAGTGGGATGGGGGTTTGTCCGAGTTGTAGAGGATCTAGACAACATGAAGGCATATGATTGGGCTGGAGCAATCTGCACAACTTTGATGGAGTCAATTAAGGGATTTCACTCTAAACCTGAGAAAGTTACTGGATGTGTTACTGCCCTACTTGTAAGTACTCTGTTTTTTTTGTTTTTCCAACAATATAATTTTGTATTTGTTTTGAAAAACTTTTAACTACTAATATTTTTAACCCATGGTCACACAGTTTTGGATATGTGAGCACACAAACTTGATAGAAGTAGACCGTGGAGATGTTTTTCCGAGGTTTATGAAATGGAATATCAGCAAGTTGGTTACAAAGATAAGAGCAGTGGACATTGAGCAGGCAAATGATGTGGAAGTATGATTTTCTGTACCGTTCGAGTAAATATTAGATGTGCCAATTTGCTTTTTCTGATTTTTAATTTTCACATTGTTTGCAGGTTATAGTAGGAGATCTGCACATCACTCATTCTGAACGGCGCTTGATGAAGACAAAAGACATTAAACAAATAGGAGAAAAGGCCGAAAGTTCAAAGCGCAATCCAACTGGTGCTAAGAGTAATGATCGACGTGCTCGGGGTGCGTCTACCTCTGAAGAATACCAGAGAGCACTGCTTGATATTGGTGTGCTTAAGATTGAACTCCAACGTAAAAATGATGTCATATTTGCATTACAGACAGAACTGGCAACAATGAGGGCAGCATATGAAGAAAAATGTGCCAAGTTAAAACATGAAATCACTGTGAACAATAAACAGAAGGAATGTGACATTGAAAGGATGAAGCAGTAACTGGATGAACTTAATGAGAAAAACACGAAGCTCGTGGAACAGTTGGAGGAGTACGCAGTCCATGAATACACCCAAGCAGCTGCTGGTGTATAGGATAAACAGCAAACTAATGAGGAAATGTACCATTGTGAGGCAAACGTACTTGCCATTATACCATTGTCAACATCGTTTCCATCTTATGTGAATGAGAAGACAGAGTTGCAAGGCGTGGATACTCATGTGACCCAGATGAATGACCTTGGGCAAATGGCATCTGATGTGGATTTAATGGCTGATGTTAATCAAAACACTGGAATAACTGCGTTGCAAAACTCGCTTGTGAGAAACATTAAAAAGAAAAATATGAAGGAGCATAAACTGCCAAAATATGAATATCCACCAGTTTTGGGGAGGCAAATCAAACCATCTGACAGTGGTGTGGTCAATGAGGGTGAGTGTGACAGTAAACAAGAAATGGAAGATAAGATCATTGAGGTTGACAACGTTGCAGACCCAGACAGTACATTTACTCGGTTTGACTTGACTAATCGTCTACCAATTTGGAAGTTGTTATCAACACAAGAGAAAGGCAAGCTTAAGGAAGCATATGAGAAAGGGGGTGACAGGTAGGTTATGCAACTTGCTCTTACCATTATGCATTTGTACATGAATTTATTGTTCAAAAAATGGATTGCAGTGCACAAGTCTGGACTGGACCACATGTGTCCAACTCTGTGTCTTTCAATGACATACGGGCAATAGTTAAGGGGCTCACATTACGAGGCAATGTAAGTACGGTATTTGTAATTATTCATCAAACTTTTGAAGCTTCTACACATAGAATGCAATTTACATACATGTATTGAAGGGAAGAAAAATAGAAATTGTTTTCTTTTTCACGCAGGTGATTGATGCCTACGCGGAAATGCTAATGTACGAGCAGCAGACAAAGGCGCCTAAATCCGCAGATGATGAAAAATCATACATTTTCAGCACATTATGTTTGGTAAGACATGCAACTGATGAAATGAATGTTGTCATTTGTAGTTTGTCATTTTAAATTCCCAAAATGAATGTATGCAGCCTACGATAAGAGATGTGGCCGAAGATGTACGTGACAGGTACTTGGCATTGCGTGCCCCGCATGCCCTGAAGGCCAGATATATTTAATTCCCAATCCACTTAGATAACCATTGGACACTAATGGTTTATGACACTGAGGAAGGATTTTGGTTACATTACAACTCTATGAAACCAAGACGTGGGAGGGAAGACAAGCATTATTGGGAAGCATCGTTGCTGGTTAGTAAACATCAATTACTTTCATGCAGTGATATGTGTATTTTTTTTTGGACAAGAACACTAATTATTGTATTCTAAATTTGACAATAATGTAGAAATCCTACTTTGAGGATTACATAAATCGCAGATTGAAGGAGGGCACAGTTGAATCACAAGACTTGGTGAAGGAGCTTCTAGTGGTTGATTATTGTCCCTAGCAAAAACCAGACTCGTAAGTTTGTTACGTTTCTTTGCAACATATGCCATTCATGTTTCCGTACATTGCACGTGGTCTGTTTTGACATTGTTACTAATGCCTTTAATTTTTGTAATAGGAATGATTGTGGAGTTATAGTATGCTTCATTATGAAGCAACTTGTGCATCACCTAGATGTTGACAAGTCAATGGGAGGGGAGAGCTGCAGAATAATGCGAGCCAGTATGATTAAGTCATTTGTGAATGACAGGAGAAGGTCATTTGTGGCTGGCAACTGACTATCTGATGGTGCTACGTGGGTGCAGATTTAAAATTTGTGGATATATAAACATAGTGTTTTTGTTTTTGAATTGTATTAAAAGTTTGCTAGTACACGAAATACTGGAAGTTTTTTATGTTTTTCATAGCATTCTGAATATGGATTACGGATTACTGTATTTTGTTTTGGCAATAGGCAACAATGGTTAATTGACTTTTATGGGAATGCACTTTATTTTGGTAATATGGCTTTATGGGTAATTCACTAACGTCAATAGGAATTTAAGGGCAGCTAGAATGTTGCGTACATAAGTGTGAATGTAATTGATAATGTGATGCGAATGTGACAGCGAATGCGAATGTGAATAACACAACATGTTTGGTTATGAACCTGTAACACTGAAGAAGCAAATGTCAATATATCAGTGTTTTAGACTTTCTTGAAAATGTGAAATACAAATGTGAATGTGGTTAAGTGAATGTGAATGGTTACGTTTCTGTCATGGTGAATGTGAATGGTTACGTTTCTGTCATAGTGAATGTGAAATTGGATGCGATTGTGAATGACATAATAGGTTTGGTTGTATACCTATTACACCCAAAATGCAAATGTGAATGTGTGACAGTGTTTAGCACTATTTTTGCGAATGTGAAATACAGATGTGAATGTGGTTGTGTGAATGTGAGTTATTATGTTTATATGGTAGCGAATGTCAAATAGGATGTGATTTTGTTTCATAGAACAGGTTTTCTTGTTTACACTACATAGCAACATTGTGATGCCGAATGTGTAACAGTTTTCTGCACTTTTCTTTCTGACTAGGAAAAGAGGATTGTGAATGTCAACATCTTCTCACATACAAAGCCAGCGGGCAAAAACATTTTGTCTAACATATTTTGCAGGTCTGAAACATACGTTTGCATGACCAAATAAATAAACATGTAACAGGAACATATAAATGAGAAAGCGTGAAACAGAACATAGCTGAATGGTCAATTGTAAACACTGTCTTCACTTATTAAAATCTGTCATCAATTGGCTTCAATACATGCTACTACGATAATATGATGCTGCTGTTCAAAACATATTACAAAAGTGAATGCTAAATGCGTATTACTAAATTGGTTCTTTAATGTCTTTCGGTTGTGACTGCCCATGCGCCCACATCGACCGCACCTAATCTGACTTAGTTTCTTTCCCCGGGATGGTATTCGATTCTTCTTGGGTCGCCCTGCAGGACGTTTAACTGCTGGTGGACGTATGATGACATCGTCTTCCGAGAAGGAGGGCTTGTCAACTGTAGGTATTGGCTGAATGTATCCAGACTAAGCAGCTTTATACTCATCAACAGTGAAAAATTGTTCAACAAATGTACTGAAATCCCTTCCACTACTCTGTATTGCAACCACCGCATGTGCACATGGGAATCTGTTCAATTGCCACTGGAAGCAAGAACATAAACGCTTGCCAACGTCTACCAACACTGTCGGAAATGAATGGACCTCATATATGTCTTCATTTGACTGGCTAACAATCCATGTGCAACCAGTTGAGTACGCCTCCCTAAGACGGCTTTCCATTTTCGGACAAAGTAACCCATTCCAACTAGTAGCCAAAACTTTATGCTCAGCCCTCATAGTCATTATTTGATTTCTGATTGTATCAACCAACCTTGTGATCGGATAATTACGGGCATCAAGTATCCATTTATTAAACGATTCTGCAGCATTCGAGGTCATCTCCCCATACCTTTTGCCCCTGTTCACATTATCAAAACATAATCAAAATGCTATCACATATTCGGTACTTGCAACGTTAACACCTGTAAGTATCGTACGAACCTGAAATATGCGTTGGCCCAATGGTTTGGTGGCATATCTTCCAAGAAATTATTTATTCCAGATCGTCATGTTCCTTTTAGCTTCTTCCAATGATGCTGAAATGAAGCCTCAGTTGGAGCATACGCACATTCACGCAACTTCGCCATTAAACCAAAACGTACACGGTTGTCAACCCATCGTAATTTGTCCCTCAAATTTGCTTGGAGATGTTGTAAGCAGTATGCATGGTGTGCAGATGGGAATACAGCGGGCAAGGATTCAAGCAGCCCAATATTACGGTCGGATACGAAAGTTAATGTGCGAGCACTACTAACAACCTTTGTCAGTTGCTGTAAAAACCAAGTCCAACTTGCAGTTGTTTCAGAGTCAACAATAGCAAATGCTAATGGAAATAAACCTGCCAGATTCAACACATTTACCGTTAGATGAAATATTTTTTAACAAAGTTTACGTCCACACTAACAATTGTTCACAATTCGAATTGCACCACAGACAATGTTACTAAAAATAACATTACATTGGAAACAATCTGGCACATGGGGATCAAATCCTACTGTTGTGGACTTAAAAACAAAGCTTAGCCACAATGTAATGCGTTACTATATGGAAGTATAAAGTAATCATCATAAGAGACATACCTTTGTTGCCATCCTTCCCCGTCGTTGTAAGCAAATTGCCTTTAAATCTCCCTTTTAAAAAAGTGCCATCAAGAAACAATAATGGGCATATATGGTTGAATCCGTCAATGCAAGCTTCGAATGAAATGAAGAATCGCTTAAATCGACCGGTAGACTGCTCAAAATCCAAGTTGACATAACTCCCAGGGTTGTAATGCATAACCGCATCCGCGTACCACCTAAGTTAATCAAATGAAGCATGATAGTCACCATACATTTCACCTCTTGCCTTCTCCACACCTAACCATGCTATGTGGTAACTAACATTAAGGCCGTACTCCTTTTTTAGCTGAAACACAACGTCAGTAGGACGTGTCAGCGGCTTATCACGTAACCGATCACCGATAACATTGCAAACCAATTCAGAGTTAACTCTGTTATTCTTCCCAGTGCGAACAACAGCACCACAACTATGCAAGTTGTTCAACCTCTTCAAGTAAAAATAACCGTTGCATGCTTGAACCCTTCCATGTACCAACCATGAACACCCCTTTTGCTCTCGAAATGTGCACACTGCCGTAACTCGAACTGAGTCATTTTTAACAAACATGAAGTTAAACCCACACTCAATAGCATATTTGGACAAAACCAAACGGAAAGTAGCAACACCCCCTTCAAAAAATTGGCCTACATGACTAATACCCTGTGACCAATCAACTGTCATCAACATTTTGTCACTATGGTGACAATAATTGGCCAACAAATCTACAATAGGTTGGGAACCTGTAAATGGATCACTGTGAGGATCCAAATGATTTGCAGACATAGCACCACTGATTTGAGTACCTCGATTCAAATCGTCCACCTCATTTTCCAAGTCAACCACAACATTGATATGGGCAACACCAATGGACCTTGCAATGGAAAACATGTTTTCCACGTCCACATCATCACACAACATCACTTGATTATCGTGACATGGTAATTTGTAAGATATTGAAATCGATGATGGTGTCACATCCACCCACCTATCACATAAATTTTGTATCAATCGTTTTAATGTCAATCCATTAACACCCCTGACAGCGACCGTCGATGAACGAAAGGTACAAAAAAGCATGATATCCATATCCTGCACAACAAAATGCTTGAAACATTAACCATGGCATACATTGTACAAAAAACATTCACAAAACAATTGTAAAAAAACTAGAAACCAAAGACTTTGCGAAACGAAATGTGACACATATGTCCACAGTAAATACAAGAATAAGACAACACAATACAAAAATCAAGTACTTCTCCACCTGTATCTGAGCTACATTCACATACATTCCTATAATATCCACAGACAAGCAAATACGACATTTAGAAGGCAAAAAATGAAGCTCAATAAATTTGCGATTCATAACGTGACACATATGTTTTCAAAAACTATATAACTACAAAACACAAACTAAATACAAAACGAATGTAACATACACCATCATCATATAAGAGCCTTCGACTCTACAGAATTGCGCCAATATAAGGTTGTACCATTATAACATTCTCAATTACTAATCTAATAAGCTATTGTAAAATACTATTACGAAATGTAATGTGACATATATGTGAACATTGTACGACAATATCATTACGACAGAACTTGATGCAAGATTACCATAACAAACTCTACCAATGGATTACTATGACACACTGCGAAATCCAT
The DNA here is from genome assembly GCA_022316695.1 of Camellia oleifera. Taxonomy (NCBI): domain Eukaryota; kingdom Viridiplantae; phylum Streptophyta; class Magnoliopsida; order Ericales; family Theaceae; genus Camellia; species Camellia oleifera. Next base: position 14,489,601 of record CM039315.1, read on the forward strand.
ACGATATATGACGACATTGCAAGCAAATCATCCGGAAAAAAACCATATCACCACTCACCAATCGAATAAGCAGACAGATTGATCTCCTTCACTCAAACAATCTGACTCGAAAGCGTCAAATTGAAACAACCAAAGCAGAGCAACACTCACCAATTTTAAACCTAACAGAGTCCGCGAACGTGGCGCAACATCTCCCAATTGAATAAGCACACAAATTGATCTCTTTCCCTCAAACAATCTCACTCGAAAGCGCAAAGATGAAACAACCAAATCAGAGTAAGACTCACGAATTTAACCTAACAGACTCCCCCGATAATGGCCCATATCACGGCACCCAACAATATGGAAAGAAAACGGTTACAACATTCCAACCTATATGAAAGGGTATAATCGTAAAGTGATTCAATTAAAACACAATATATAGGACTTAATGGAATACTTTCTAATTTTAATAGGACTGCAAACTTAATAAAAAATTTCTTAGGACTTAACATAGTATAACTCTCCCTAATAGGACTTATAAATAATTTTCCCAAAAATAAATGAGTCGAACAGTTAGTTGTTTAAATTTGATTTAAATTTTTTTAAAGAATTATAAAATTTATTCAAGCTTGATTTGCTAATTTTTTTAGTTGATCTCAAATAAAATTTTAGGTATTTTTATATAATTTTAAATTTATTGAATCGAACTAAATGAACAATTGATTATTCAAACTAGTTTAAAACTTTAACGAGTTTTAAAATTTATTTAATATTAAATTAATAAATTGAGACTGAATATATTTTTAATGAGTAAAATACGAATCAAATTTTAAATTCTTTTGATTCATTTATCACCCTAAAAATAGAATGTTTGGTGAGGATAGTTTGGTAAAGTTGCATGGAAGATAAGGTTAAGCGTTGGGAGCTTCTATATGCACACACCATATCCCCTCTTCCCACACACTTAATGAGAGAATGTGTTGAAAAGTTGTGTGTGAAGGATGTGTATAGAGAGAGAGTGGTGTGTGTAAATAGATGCTCCCTTAAGCGTTGGGGGCATGAATTGAATTTACCGAGGAAATATGTGCCAATTTTGAATTATTTACAGAGGATGCTTTATTTTTTATTTATTTATTTATTTTTTGTCAGAAGAGGGTGCTTGTGAATGTGCTTTTTGCAGGATGGGGCTTTAATTTTGGCTTTATTAAGGCCAAGTTTAGCATGACCTAAATAATACAAAAAGTTAAAAAGTTACTATTTTATTTAGTCACATCATCTTATTTAAATCACATCACCTTTCTAACACATCACATCAAACCCAATCCAAACCCAATCCATATAAGTCAATAAGTCAAAAAGTGTATTTTTTTAGAACATCTCAAACCAACCCTAAGATTCTTGAATTAGAAATTACAATTAGATACCTACTACGCGGTATGGGTTTGGACCTATCTAAGAGAATTTGTTGAGTGGTCTTAGAGCTTGTTTGGAAAGTAATTTTGGGTTAAAATAGTTACGACCCCGCTACGTAGCTCGAATCTGTGGCTCAACACCAAAACGACGTCGTTTTGGTGTCTCTTTTTTTTTTTTTTTTCGTTGTTTTGAGGCTCGTGTTTTTCTTCTTCTTCGCTGCTGGGTTCATCAACCTTTTTTTTTCTTCTTCTGAACAATTTTCTTCATCAACAATTTGTTCTGAACAATTTTTTCCAGAAAATTTTCTGAACAATTTTCTTCATCATTTGGTAAACTTTTTTTCTGAAAGAAAGAAAGAAGAAGAAAGAGGAAAGAGAAAAGAGGAAGAGGACCAGGTCTATCATCATCATCAACACAGAGAGAAGACAAAAAAAAAAAAAAAATTAGGACACCAAAACGACACCAAAAAAACAAAAAATTAACAACAGAGAGAAAAAAAAAATTGTTTATAAGTCAACACAGAGAGAAAAAAAATTTAATTTTAGGTCTATCATCATCATCATCATCATCAAACCCATCTCTGATCCAGATCTGGCATCCTCACCGATGCCGAAGCTCTGGTCTTCCCAAACCCATCTCTGATCTTCCCAAACCCTCGTCTCCGATACCCAAAACCTCACAGCCGATTGGGTCAGATTTGGTGTTTGCAACTACACCGGAGTTTTCTGCGCCGGACAACTCCTCGATCTTCACCGTCACCGGCATCGATCTCAACCACGGTGACATCGCCACAAGCCTCGTCGTCGGCAGAACCTCCGTCGTCGGCGGAACCTTCCTTTTCTTTTCTTCCTCTTCCCTCTTCCTCTTTTCTCCTTCTCTCTCTCTGTATTCGAATGCCAGAAAAAAAAAAAAAAAAAAAAAAAAAAAAAAGAAAGAAAGAAAAAAGAAAAAAAGAAGAAAGGAATAGCCAAAACGACGTCGTTTTGGCTATTCGAGCCACTATTCGGGCCACCTATTCGAGTTACGAAATATTTTCCAAATAGTTATATAAGATAAAATAAGTTATGTTAATTAATATGATAAAATATCACATCTAATCTATAATTATTTTATTTTTTTCTTTCACAAAAATAAAAAAAATAAAAAAGTCTATTCCAAATTAAACTTTTTAATCTTAAGCTAAAAATAATAAAAAAAAAACTAAAAAAATGAAAAATTAACACACATCTCGAACGAACTTCTAGATCATTATATCACACTATTTATTGGATGTAAAGTGTTTAGTTGTCTTTTAAAAAAAAACTAAAAATATAATAAATCTTTCTATTTCAACCATTAAAAATCAAGTTGGAACTTTACACCAGATGCCTCAGGAACAAAATAATTTTTCCTGTCTAAGTGCCTCTCCTGTTTATGTACGTGATGCTTTTTAAGGTTGAAAATAATTTGATGTTACAATGTAATTTAATTTTTTTATTTTATCTTTTTCAAATGTATTATACAGAATATCTCTCGCCTAATCTAATTAAATTTGAGTAATCACAGATTTAGACAGTTGAAAACTAATTATTGAAAATTTTAAAATTAACAACCAAATAAATTATTAGTAATCTTGATGTTAAAATTTTTAATAACTAGTTCACAAAGGGTTGGTTTGGGAAGTGGGTTGACTTTTTGACTTTTCGACTTTTTTAGTTATTTTAGCCTGGGCTAAAAAGCTTGGTTTGTGAAGAACTTTTTGACGTTTTGACTTTTTTAGCTTTTTTTGTGAGAGGATAGTGTAATGATTATGAGTTGGATGTGATGTTTTGTTTGTTGTGACTAAAATAACCTATTTTTTCTTTTGTGGCTAAAATAACCACAAACCATCTTCCCAAACGGACCCAAAATATCCTACTGCATGTGACTTAGGGTTGTTTTAAAATTTAATTTTTTAAAATAATTTTTTTATTTTTTACAAAAAGATGTAAAAAAAAAATTAAAAATTAACTTTTAAATTTTTTTGTTAAAATAGCCCTTAAAAAAAATCAAAAAGGTTGGAAGTCAAATATGTAGTGGAAAATTATTCCATCGTATGGCCACATATGTATCCTCTTGGGTGTTAGCTTCAAGTTAATTTTTTTTCTTTCCATTTAATTGAAAACTAATAAAAAATATTATGTTATTTAACTCTTATGACTTTTAAGTAGAAATGTGAGAATTTGTAGGAGTATCCATATTAGTCTCACTAAATGTAGTTTTTAGTTAAATATAATTAGCAAATTATAAAATTTTTGTTCCATCAGTCTCAACAAATTATTTATAAATTAGCTTTTTGTTGAGTTTGTTACAGTACCTCAATTAACAAATTTGTTGAGGTACTATTCATTAGTTATTCAATAGTTTATTATTTTTTTGAGACATGTTAATTTATTTTTTATTATATTTTCTCACTCACCGGACGTCTTTTGGGATGTCCACCCAAATGTCCTTGTAGAGAAGGAAGTTTTGTTGAATTTTGGCCTGATTGGTTGACCGCCCCTCAATGGGTTTGCCTCCTTCGACTGTTGCTCTCTATTGCTGATATGGTGTACTAAAAAATATATATTTAAATTGAAAAAGATAAAAAGAATAAAAAATAATATTTTTATGAAATAGAATTTAATAGAGAGTTTGATGGAATGTGTATATAAAAAAGATGTTAGTTAAAATAAAAAAGTGAATTTTTTGTTATAATTTGGTTTAAAATTTGCTGACCTTAATAGGGATACTCTAATCACTCAAGGGTGGGAAGTTAAAAAAAGAAGTTAAAAGAGCTATTTTAAGATGGATAGTCCTTTAGTTAGAGCATCCACACTAATATCTTTAAATTCTTAGTCAAATTAGAGTTTAAAAAGCTATTTTGCTATTTTAGCTAATCATCTTTTTAGTACTCACTGCATCAAACTCTGTATTCTAACTCAATCCTATTAAAATATTATTTTCTCGTTGTATTTTTTATTAAATTGATGAGATGCCAGCCAAACAATTCCCAAAAAATGTCCTAAAAAAATTGTCATTGACTGGTTGATCGATCAGACTTCCAGTAACACCTAATTTGCTTGTTGTAGCGATGAACAGTACCTCATTTTTTGTAACGAGATATTATAGTACTCTTAAATTTTGACACACTTGCAACGAGATTTGATGAGCTTGATTTTTTAAAATTTATATCGCTAGTTTAATTAAAAAATGACTCTACCGAGTTTGATGAGGATGCTCTTACATATATAAAATCATTTTTTGAAATTTGACATGGAAAAAAATAGATAAAGACTTAGCATTAGAAAATGTTCACATAAAGTTGTATCTGCTTGTTGTGAATGTGCTTTGCAGGATGGGGCTTTAATTTTGGCTTTATTAAGGGGTTGTTTGAGGTGTCTTAAATAAGTGTATTTTTTGTCTTTTTAGACTAAAAAATAGAAGTTGAAAATATAAATGTTTAGGTTAATTTTTTGACTTTTTATAGAAAAATGTGTAATAAAAAATTGTAAAAATTAATTTGTAAGGAAAAATTCGACTTTAGAGTTGTGTAGCCATAATTGTTGACTTTTTATGAATAATATTAACTTTTTAATTTTTTGAGTAACTTTTTAATTTTTTAACTTTTTGATTATGTGCCAAACTTGACCTAAGATTCTTGAATTGGAAATTGCCATTAGATACCTACGCGGTGCGAACGCGGTTTGGGCCTATCTAAGGAGAAGTTAGTGGGTGGTTTTAGAATGTTGCTTCACACTATTTATTGAATGACAATTGTTCAATTATCTTTTAAAAAGAGAAAAAAAAAATGATAAATCTTATTATTTTAATCAATAAAAATCAAGTTAAAACATTACATCATCAGCTTGCCTCAGGAACAAAAAATAATTTTCCCTGTCTAAGTGCCTGTCCTGTTTATGTACATGATTCTTTTTTAGGTTGAAAATAATTTGATGTTACAATTTAATTTATTTTTTTTATTTATCTTTTTCAAATGTATTATACAGGATATCTCTAGCCTAATCTAATTAAAATTGAGTAATCACGTATTTGGACAGTTGAAAATTAAGTATTGAAAATTTTGAAATTAACAACTGAATAAATTATTAGTAATCTTGATGTTAAAATTTTTAATAACTAGTTCACAAAATATACTACTGTATGTGACTTAGGATTGTTTTAAAAATTAATTTTTTTAATAATTTTTTTACAAAAAGATATAAAAATAAATAAAAAGAAAAATTAACTTTTTAAATTTTTTGTTAAAATAGCAACTTTGCAAAATAGCCCTTAAAAAAAATCAAAAAGGTTGGAAGTCAAATATGTAGTGGAAAGGCTACATATATATCCTTTTAGGTGTTTGTCCCGTTTGTTTTCAGAGGTAGAATGGAAGAAATTCATAATGAGGGGATTAATAGTGAGAAGATTGTTAGTGAGGGGATTAAGTAAAATTGTGTTTGTTTTGATAATAGTTATTAATGTAGAAATTGTTAAATTATTTTTATATAAAATAATAAAACAAATAAAAAAATATAAAAAATTAAACATTAATGTTTATAAAAAAATTTTCAATATATAAAAAATAAAAATAAAAATAAAAATTTCTAATCCCCTCACTATTTTTTTAATACTATCTACACCTCCTCCATCTCAATCCCCTCCCCAACCTCCATCTGTATCACCTCCACCATCCTAATCCCCTCCCCAACTTTACAAACAAACACAACACTAAATAACACCTCTACCATCCTAATCCTCTCCCATCTACATAACCCAAAACAAACGGGTAGCTTCAAGATAATTTTTTTTCTTTCCATTTAATTGAAAACTGATAAAAAAAATATTATTTTATTTAACTCTTATGACTTTTAAGTAGAAATGCGAGAATTTGTAACCACTCAAGGGTGGTAAGTTAAAAAATAAGTTAAAAGAGCTATTTCAAGATGGATAGTCCTTTAGTTCCATATATAAAATTATTTTTTGAAATTTGACATGGTAAAAAGTAGAAAAAGACTTGGCATTAGAAAATGTTTACATAAAGTTGTATCTGCTTTTAATTATGGCGATTGCTTGATTGATGACATTTAACTTATGCTGTGTTTGGTTGAGGAATTTGAAGAGGAATTTGAAAAAGGAAATGGAAAAGATAGGTGAAATGTGAATAAAACATGCCTAAATTTCACTTAGTTTTACACACCTTTTCCCTTTCCTTTTTCAAATCCCTCCCCAAATCTCCCAACCAAACACAGCATTAGAGTTTTTATTATTATTATCTTTGAAACTGCAGTAAATAATATTTTTGATCTTTTTAGTTTGAAATAAATTTTATTTTGATATTTGTAATTTTAATTAAAATAATTCGAACTCTATAATTTCATTTTTGTTACAGTTTAATCGCTCTATCACTTACTATTATAATTTTTCATAAAAAAATATCATTTACAAAATTAGAGGGTGCAAAACTAAAAGGTTCCTATCCATTGTACTAAAATTTTGTGCTTAAAAAATGTTCAAATAGACGACCAATTCTCGAATAAAAGACTTTTTAAAAAATATAGATATCTATATAGACATAAGAGTAGGTAAACCATGAATGTAGGATAAAAAAATTCAACTCAAAATTAGAAAGAGTCCAAAACAAAAGCCTTGGTTCTAGTTGTGAAATGAATAAAAAAGTCTCGAGATAGTCCCATCTCTTTCTTTTATAGAGAGGGACATGGGACATCATCACATTCCTATCTCTTTCTTTTATTTTATCCTCCACTTTACACCTCACATGCCTAATGCATCTCTATTCTCTCTGCTTTCTAAAATCTCATTCAGTTTATTATTATTATAATAATAATTATTATTATAATCACAATCATACACCAAACACAACACAACAAAACTTTAAATAAAATATTATACTCATAATTTTCCACCATCTCACTTTCTTTTTATTTTATTTTATCACCCATATTTGACAAAGAAAGCCCCATGTGAAGAGAGAGAGATACCATTCACACGGCAGGCCACTTTTTCCAAATTCACTTTTCACCCACCATCCACATCTTTATTTTTGCCAAACACCCACCTTTAATTTTTATTTTATTTTCTGTTTTTTTCCTTTCCGTCATCGCTTGTTCCAACTTTCCACCCCCTACTTTACTTTTATTTATTTTATTTTATCTTCTTTTTTTTTTTAAAAAAAAAAAAAAAAAAAAGGAGAAGCAGACGAACTGCACACCATACTCATTTCATTTATACCGGAGATTAACCCCAATTTTACACAAAAAAAAAAAAAAAAATTATACCGGGGATCAACCTCGATTTTACACAACAAACAAAATCAAAATCAAAATTAAAAAAAAAAAAAATTTACATCCCACAAACCGGCCTTATTTTTTCGCCTCTTCAGCTATTCTCTTCTTTTTGCCTTTGTCTTGGGCGTCCCTTGCCGGTGCTGCCTCCGTATTTCCCACGCCGCCGAGCACGTTCACTTCCCGTTGCTCCTCCACTGTCACATATGGCAGACCTCCAAATCTGAGCATCACGGTGGCCTTCTGCTTCAATTCCTTGTTTTCTGCCTTCAGCACACATATCTCTGCTCGGGCATCCGTATACATACGCTGGAGCAGAGCCAGTTGGGCTTTTACCTGCTGCACCTCATTTGTTCTACTCTGAAGCCGGTGCGACAGGTTGTTGACCGCCGTCATTGTCTCAACACATGACTTCAAAGTATACTAATTGGCCTCAATATCAGATTGAGCAGCCATTATCTGCTCAACTGACAACATTGGAAAGTTCAACGGCGCAAAACCAGGGGCGCTTGGTCCAGGGGCACTTGGTTGAGGTTCAAGGACAACTGCCCCGGCTATCTCTCTTGTGGCCTCGTTGAGGTCGGGAAAGAGAGTGAGCAGACCATGGGACGAAGAGGCTATGTTCTGGGTAGCAGAACGGGAAGAAGAGGCCATTTTCTAGGCAACAGAGTGTTACAGAGTATCTCTCTCAGAGAACGAAGAGTTTTTCAGCGGTTTTCAGCAGGTTTTTGCCTTAGCCTCAACCTCCGCCTTGGTTTAAATAGCCAAGGCAGACACGCATATCGCGCGCCGCTCGGCGCCAAACGACAAAATGGGCGCGCAAGCCAAGGCGGGCACGTGCCTCACCGCGTATCCGGCGCGCCTTTTGATGGCTCGCCGCTCGAAGAATTCTATCGGGCACGCCTTTTGATGGCACGCCTTTTGATAGATTGGACACACCTTTTGAGGGTGCGATTTTTTAGGGGTCCGACAAGACTCTATAAACTGTCCCGACATTGATTCCGGTTAGCTCCTTCATGGGTCCGACAAGACTCTCTGTAAACTGTCCTGACATTGATTCCGATTAGCTCCTATATGGGTCCGACAAGACTCGGTAAACTGTCCCGACATTGATTCCGGTTAGTTTCTACAAGGGTCCAGCAAGACTACGTAAACTGTCTTCTACAACGGTCCGACATGACCCCGTAAACTGTATTCTACATCGGTCCGACATAACCCCGTAAACTGTCTTCTACAACGGTCCGACATGACCCCGTAAACTGTATTCTACAACGGTCCGACATGATGTAGACACCCCGTTTTTGACCGTCCTCAAGACTTGGACGTCACCGTTTGAATACTCGGTGGTTATCCATGTTTGTGTTCGTCTCGAGTTCCCGGAGGCCTCGGCAGCGCGCTTCGTCTCAAAACCTCTTGACTCGACTGCTTCGTGTTCGGTTTTGGCACCAAACACTTGTGTTTTTGCCTTGAAAGGCAGGGAATGGCTTTCTGGCCATCCCCACACCCCACCGGCCCTCCTCTACCATCACCGGCCGCATATGTGTACCACCGGCACTATTTTCTTAAAAACTATGGCCGGTCGGCACTATATGTTGCCGACCGGCACCTTTTTCGGCCGGTGACCTTTTTGGCTGGCCGGTGTGACCTCTTTGAACCCTACAAGCCTGGTGCATGCCAGCTGTGTCAGCTGGAATGCACCATCACATTCCCCCGTGCATAAGTGTGACCACTTTGCACCTTTGAACCCTCTAAGCTTCTAGAAGCTTGAACCTTTGGCCAAGCTTCTTGGAGAAGCTTGGCCAGCTGTCTTAGCTTCTCCAAGAAGCCTAGACTCTTTTGCCCCCCCTTGAACTTTTCTCTTTGCTTAGCCATTAAGTTATTTGGCTTTGTCTTGGCCTATATAAGCACCCCTCCTCTCCCATTGAAAGGGGTTAGCCATTTTTGAGCAAAAACCAGAGCTTCTATATCTATATATCTGTGTTATACTCTCTCTCTCTCTCTCTCTATGTATATCTCTCTCTCTCATCCTTGTGTGTGTGTTTTAAGCCTAAATAATGTGTTTTTACTTCACTTTTGCACTAATACACACACCATTACACCTTAGCTCGAGATTGAGGGACTTGAAGGGTTGTTTGTTGAGATTTTGGACTGATTTTGATCATTAGAAGGGGGCTGCACCACCTGTTCTTCAAGGGTTCTTCAAGGGTAACTACTTTACTTTAGTTTCCCCAATCTTGCATTGACTTTTGACCTATTTTGATTTGTGTTTTGAGCTTTGTGTATCATTGAAAAAAGTCTTATTTTTTCTTGCTCTAGAACTTTCATTAAGGTCACTTTGTGGTTTGAGTGCAAACTCACCCACTTAGGCTTTGTTTTGGCCTCTTTGGTGCCTTTTCGGTAAGGTTTTGTTTGCTTGTGTGTTTGGATCTTTTCACCACTGAAATCCAGTGGATTTTCAGTGGTGAGAAGGTGGTTTGAAGTCTTGTATAGGGGAGGGACACCCCTCTCCCCTTTGTCCCTCTTTGACCTTTACTTTTGGTTCAATGTGATAGCATGTATATGCACTTGCATTTGGCTTCATTTCAGAGTTTTTTTGGATGTTTTGGAGCATGTTTAACCTCTGTCTAATGTGGGTTCATTAGCTCTTAGCATGCATTTCATACTTGCTTTGTAATGCTTTACTTTGCCTAGAAATGTGCCATGTATTTAGCCTAGCATATCCTCATGTTTTAGCTTAGCTTATTGAGGCTTTTGGTCATGATTTATCATGCTTTAGGTCTGTTGGCCACTGATTTTGTCATGTTTGGCATGATTAGCATAGTTGCTTTGTATTTTGGCTTGTAAGCCTTGGTTGTATCGGCCTCTAGCATGCTTAGCTTAGGCTATTCTCATGATTTGGCATCATTTAGGATCCTATTTCAGTCCATAAATCATGTGTGTATGCTTGCATATGTGACCTCTCTCATGCTTTGAAGGTGTCCCTTTTTATGTCTTGAAATAGGCCTTGTGCATGCTTGTATGTTTAAGGTATTTTGGGACTGCCATATCAAAGGGTTTGGGTGTATTTTTGCATGCTAAAATTCTATTTTTTCTTGTCTAATACATGCCATGAATGGTCATCTTAGTAGGTAGTGGAATGCTCCACTTTGTGCCTTAGACTTGGGCCCTTTTGGTTTGCATGTTAGCATGAATCATTGTCCACCTTTTTGAGCACTTTTTGCCACTGTTTTGGGGAGGTTTGAGGTCTGCCCCTCATGGCTTGAGTCCACCATTGTGCGATTGTCTCATACTTGTTGCATGGTTGATCCATAATATGTTGTTACATGCTAGTTCTATTGCATAATTTATCTATGTTTGCCATATATTTGCATTTTGCATGCTCTAGCACTTTGCATTTCCATATCTAGTTTACATCACATTTGGCATGTTTGCATCATAGCTTCTTATTGAACTTTTGAGCCATGTTTGCATAACATGCATTGCATTACTTGGTTTGGGGTGTCAAACCAAATGTGAGAAATGAGAGGTGTTTGTACTTTAAGTGACAAAACACATCTCAATTCTCATGTCATCAAGGCTCTTGACCTAGACATGATAGGGCCTTGATCTTCATTTGTATGTTGCATGCATTGCCATTGAATTGCAATCTCGGTCTCTTAGGCCATCATGCATCAAAATGCATAATTGGTGGCCTAAGGACCAAGGGTCATGCTCTCTTGAGTCTAACACATGATAGGAAACATGGCCATGCTTACATATGCCCAAAATTCCATGTCATGCACTGTCTGTCCTTGTTGTTGTCAAAAACTGTCTTCTGCAGGAATTTTCTGCCGACCGACAGTATATAGTGCTGACCGGCCATTTATGTGTGGCCGATGAACTCATGAGCAGCCGATGGACATTCTACACGGCCGGTGGCCATTTCATCCAGCCGATGATGATCCTCAGTGTGCAGGGAACATTTCCTGAGACTTTGGAAGTTTTCCAGAGAAGCAGGACAGTAAAAACAGAGGCAACAGTGGCATGGTACGGGTTTCCCGGGCAAGTCGGATCCGAGCATGCATCATTTGCGTATCCCGAGGCGGGGGCTGTGGCCTCCTTTCTTTTTTGCATTTATTTACTAAGTAATTAGAAATTTTGTAATAATTTATTTATTCATTATTCGGACTGTATATTCTTTTGGTCCCTCCGAGCGAGGGCAAATCTGTAATAAGTGTGTGTGAGTGGTGTGCATGTCTTCCAACCCCCACTTCTTTCTTCCCTTCTATTTACCTGCTTATGATGGTAGATTAGGGCATTTTTTAAAATTAGCATACCTTATGCAATGCATACGTGCATCCATACATTTGTCTTACATGCACCGGGCTCGGTACATCACGCTAACTGCATTGTATTTCAATTTCCAAACTGAATACATGTTACTTGTAGCATTTCACATGCCATGCTTAGGATTAGCCGAGCCTACTCTAGATTGCACCCTTGCTTGTGTTGCATTAGCCACTTAACATGAACTAGGATCATGCATATGATTACTAACTAGTTTCTGTTTTGGCTTGGAGTACTAGGTGAGTTTTACGCTTTAGCATATCGCATGCGTGTGAATGTTGCCATAACGGCATAATTACCATGTGGCTAAATACTTATATGAGATAAACTGTTTGAATGCCTGTGGGTGGAGGTTGGATTGCTTGAGTTGGAAAAACTCGTTGAAATCCGTGTTTTAGCCTACTTGCGAGTAGCAAATTCCAAAGCACTTTCAAAACAAACGGATATGCAATGCTTATTTTCAAATTAGGCAATCTAGTCTATACTTGTTTGCTGCGCGCATAACATAGTAATTCTAGGCTAATAACCGGAATAAGAACACATAACGTTTTCGAAATCGGATATCACGATTAGTAGAGGCCGGTCTTCGAACCGGGCGAAAGGGGGTGCTCATAGCTGACCTTCCCCGATCGTACCCAAACTCCCGAGCCAAGACAACTTTGGTGATGATGGACACGTGGTCTTCGGCACCGAGTCAGGGTTTTCTAAATTTCCCATTTTAAAAATATTTAGGTGGCGACTCTGTATCTGGCAAAGCAATCCATGTTTGACACTTCTTTTCAAAATTTTGTTTTCTCAAACGATTTGCCAAAGTTAGACTCTTTGGTTTAGATTACGAACCGCAACAAACAAAAAAGGAGAGTCCGAACTGTAGCATCGAGGTCCCACGCCGGCCCTATCTACACGCGCCGTTTTGCGCGCGGAGCCGTGACGTTCGGGCACGTCTACACATGACCCCATAAACTGTCTTCTATATCGGTCTGCCATAACCATACAGTCTTCTACAACGGTCTGACACGACCATACAGTGTCTCCTATCCACTTTTATTTTATTTGTCAGATTATTTTCCTGTTTTGTTACTCTCTCCAAACTCAAGTTGGTTAGTTCCTAACCCCCTTGAGTTTGAGGGGGGCTGTTGAGTGTAAATGTAAAAACTCCACACCTACTCTACCTACTCCACCAACTCCACCTACCACTCCACCTACTCTCCACCTATCTCCTATATATAGACTCATTGTACATCAATAATATATCAATCAATAAAACATTCAATACATTGAATTCCACAAAAACTCTTAAATATTTTTTGATTATGTTAATCATTTATTTACATAGCTTAAATTTCTTTGCTAAGACATGAGTTTGGTTAATTGGAATGAAATTAAAATGATTATTTTTTAGTCTTCATATGATTCATATGATTTTTCCTTTAAAATGATAAACAATAATTTATTATTATTACTATTATATTAATAAATTAAAATTAAAATTTTAATAGAATAAATATTTCCTTTAAGTTAAGAAACACTACAAATAAATATCTATATGAAGTGATCATTCATTTATAACCAAAGTCCTTCCTCATATTTTAAAAAATTACACTTAAGTCCAAGATTTTGAAAATAACTTTCAATTTGTTCTTCTAAAATTATATTCATGTTTTTAACCCATCTCCCTTATCCTTTCTTTTTAGTTTTTATTTTTTTTTAAATCCTACAATTTTTCTATTCAATTTTTATTTTGCAATATATTTTTTATAAGCGTCGTTTGACATCAAGCTAAAAAGGCCATGATTTGTTTTTTCAAATTTGTGTAAAAAAAAATTATTTTTTTTGTTGCGTCTAATAATCTAAGAAGTTTTTTATAAAAAAAAAATTGTAAAAATCAAAAAAAGATTACTAAAGATTAAAAATAAATAAAAAAGTCAACTATTTTCCATTTTTTATTTTTTTTTTTCTAGTTCATCTAATTGAGTAGATTCTAAACATCTAATTTTTTTTTTTTTTTTAAAGTTTACAAAAAAAAAAAAAACTAAGAAACCAATCACAAACTATATGATTTAACTTTTTTATCGTCTACTTTTTATGTTGTGTATAAAATAATTTGAGATATTAGAATTATCATGATTTTATTAATAATAAATTGATTGTTTAAATTATTGGCTTCAAAATGTTTCCCATTGTTTTTATAACGAACTCCATACACCATTGACTACGATACATACATAAATCTTGATTTGCTTTATAAGAAAATTTAAGAAATCATCCCCTTCATTTTATTTTTTTTCCACAAATATCTGTTTCATTGTATATATTTTATTCACAATTACATTTTCTTTTATAATTTTTTAATAACTAAATGCAAAAATAAATATTATATTAAAATAATAAAATCCTTTCCCATCAATATTTGTAACTTGCCGGCAAGATTATCATGGAGGCTGTGTCTGCCTTGTTAAGGCCATGACTTGTCTCCGGTCTTGTATTGGATTAGAGATGTGTTGTTGTATCTTGTGGATTTATTTTTAAATTTCGTTTTATTAATTTGATTTGTTTATATTTCAAAATTTGTTAAATATATTATTTTTGTAAAAAATTAAGTCGATTAGATAACAATAATTATTTGTTTAGATCAGTTTTATATATAAAAAAAAGACAGTAAGAAAATAAATGGTTCATACAAAATTGATTGGAACATGAAGTTTTTGTTATCCGATCGACTTGATTTTTTACAAGAATAATGTACTCAACGAATCTTAAAATATGAACGATTCAAATTGCCAAAACGAGATCTAAAAGAAAATCCATTAAATCGGAATCCCTCTGTTTAAATAGGATTTTTTATATTGCTTAAACAGAGTGAATATTATCTAATGATACTTGTTGAATTTACATTGGGCACGCACTGCTTTGAAGTTTTATCTTTTTATTTTTTTAAAGATTATTTTAGAAATTAATTATTTTAATTGATATTTTAAAATTTTTTTTACAAAAAGACACGTAAAAAAATAATTAACTGTTTGATAGTATTTTTTTAATTATTTTAAGTGATTTCCAAACTTAACAGTAGAAAATGGGATTCAATTTTCAAACTCTAACTTTATACAATATATTGCTATAATGACTAAAATTAAGAATATAATTTAAGAAAAATGATTTGTGGCACTAAAAAGTTGGGCACTAATGCCCCTAATTTTCATTTTGGGTAACTGTTTTGTTTTGTTTTGTTTTGTTTTGTTTTTTTTACCTTATATGGAAATTAGGGACATTAGTGCCCAACTTTTTAGTGCTACAAATCAAAACCGATAATTTAAATCAAATCAAAGTTGAGTAGTAGGTGATTATTCAAATTTAATTTGAAAATTTAATAATACTTAAAATATATTTAAACTTTATTTGTTTACATTTTAACTTAGTTTTTTTTATAGTTCACGATGTTGGAGATTTTTCCAAAACAAAATAAGATAGGTTTTGATAGTTTTCAAGATCTACCTTACTTTTTTAACAATTATTTTTTCGACAATGCTATGTACCTTAAATTTTGTGGCTCAAAAGTGGTTCAAATGGCCAAAATGACGTCGTTTTGAGTACAGAACAACATAAAAATGGTCAAAACGACGTCGTTTTGATCATTTGAGCCACTTTTGAGCCACAAAATTTAAGTTACGAGACATTTTTCTTATTTTTTAGGCTTTGTGACAAGTCCCTATCGAAAACCTAAAAGAAAAATGATGGCTTAATAAAGCCCTACATAGAAGATTTCCTTGAATTATAAATTGTGAGAAGGATGGTAATATACATGCATATGCACCGCAAGGATGGTGCATCTTACACGCACGTGTTCCTATTTGTTACATAAATATTGGTGGGAATAATAATGTGGCATGATCAAAGACATTTGCGTAGTGATGATGTGACATGGTCCAATTTAGCAGGTGGTGGAACTGACGTGAAGTACAATTAGCACCACGTGGCAATGAGGTGGCACAACCAATCGATGCGAGCATACGTGCAATCGGCAGGTGACACACAATTGTGGGGCCAATTGGGAATAATAAAAACAGTCAGAAATCAACTTTTTAAGTAATATCATCTCTTTTATTTTTTTAAAAAAATTTAAAAAATTTAAAAAAATTAAAAGCCAATTTTTAATCATATTTTCAAAACAGGAATGTGTCCACTCGTTACACTTGTTAGAAATAATATGAATTTTGACTATTAATAGTTTTTGTTTTGATTTACTTTTAATTATTAAATGTTAAAAATATGAATTTTGATAATCAATGATTTTTGTTTTTGATTAATTTTAGTTGTTAAATATTAAACAATATGAATTTTGATAATTAATAAAAAAATTGATTTATTTTTAGTTGTTCAATATTAAATAAAAAAAAATTATTTTATTTTTATCATAATTTTTATCTCTTAAATTTTTATGAAATTATTTAACGTGAATATTATTGTGACATTCCCATGACATAAGTAAATGTGGACATTTAGGGGTTGTTTGAGGTGTCTTAAATAAGTGTACTTTTTATCTTTTAGACTAAAAAATTAAGAAAAAAATATGGATGTTCGGGTTAACTTTTTGACTTTTTATAAAAAAATGTATATTAAAAAATTATATAAATTAATGTGTAGAGAAAAATTAAGATTGAGAATTATGCAACCGTAATTTTTGAATTTTAATAAATAGTGATAACTTTTTAAATAACTTTTTAATTTTTTTTTTAACTCGCCAAACTTGAACTTAAAGACCACTCTAAAGTAAAGGTGTACATCCTCCAAGACTTTAATGCTAATTAAAACGGCAGTTCTAGGTCCCCGAATTCCCATAATTGCCATTTTAAGTTTAAAAAAAAAAAAAAAAAAAAAAAAGAAAAGAAAATTAGGGGGATTAGGGAGATTATTTTTAGGGGGACAAATTATTTTTGTAATTAAAATTCACTTTATAGACTGGCCCAAAAAATCCCTTTAAACTACTGCCAGCCCTAAACACGAGTTGCCTTTTGGTTGTATATATATATATATATATAGTGTTGGAGTCAGAAAATTAAATTAGAGAATGCACTTATTAATTATAATATCAAAAAAAATTTACAAAAATATTTTACACAAGTTTTTACGATTGATTTCAAAAAACATCAAAAAAATAATATTATTTATAACTAGTGTATTATTCATAATTAGTGTATCATGAATAATATATATATATATATATATATATAGAAGCCTTAAATTAAATTATATAATGATAAATTATTTTTTTTTACAAAATTTGATTAAAAATTCAATATAATAGTAATATCATGTCATCATTAGTATGTGATATCATCAACTAATAGTAAATAAACACAGAGATAATGAATCTTACATATCAAATGTAATTAACAATTCAATAAATTTCATATCTTTATAGTGAGATTACTTATATTTGCATGTCAATAATAATGACATCACTGTAACATTCAAAAATTTTCATAAAATTTTCATAAATAATATGGTTTATAATAGTCTCTTTATTTTCAATCAAAACAACCATTATTGTTTTTATAATTTTTAAAATCTCATTGACATTTCACTCTATTTTTGTAATTTTTTTTATTTAAAATATATATATTTTTTTATATTTACAAAAAATCAAACAATCCAAAATCTAGGGAGGGCACGTGACCCCCCTAGTCCCTTCTTTCCTCCGCTACTGTGTGTATATATATATATATATATATATTTCTTCTTCTTTTTTTCGTGTTTTTTCATCATGATGTCCATAAAAGCAGCCTAATTTGGGAACTTAATTAACATCAAAAATTAGTTTTTAACTTATTTTAGGTCATATCGCTTTTTTACTTTTTTACACATTTTTTTAAAAAAAAGTTAAAAATCAATTTTTAACCAACTTTTCAAAACAATCAAAATTATCTCAATTGGGTAGGCCAACTGTATAAGTTGGACCTAGGGGTGTAAAAATGGACCATGATTTGTGGGATGCTCAAAACTCACCCACAGTCTAGGGTAGACTCGGGCCCAAGTTCAGTCCGAAACCCTTCACTTGGATCTGGGTCATTATTTTAAAGTTCGGGCCGGATCATAAGCCCGACCCAAGGTCCAGTGTCATTTTTGATGAAAAAAAATAAAATTTTAGTTAAAAAAATATATATTTATTCATGTCTGTCCAAGCCCAAGCCAAGTCCAAGCCTAAGTCTAAACCCAGACTTAGGGCGGCTCCGGTCCACTCGAACCAAATTCACACCCCTAAGACCATCTCCAACGCATCATCAAACTTGGCATCAGATTTGAATTTTGGTGAAAAAGTCACTTTTTAGTGCTCCAATGGTTTCAGCAAATTGGTATCAAAATGAGAATTCAACGAAAAATTCATCAAAGTGAGAATAGGTTGCTTATTTCACCAATTCACTGTGTATAGTCGTTAAAGTAGAATGGAGTGAAAATTTTACACATGGTGGTCGACCACCTGATAGACCACCTGGTCGACCCCCTGGTCGACCACCCGGCTGACCAACCGGTCGACCAGCTCATGCAAATGGTTCAAAAATTGGCTTGCGAACTGGTTCAAATGGTTTAAAAAAAATTTGAACTAACAGTTAGGTAGGTTCAAACAGTTCAAAAAGGTATAAAAATATATATATATATTTGCCTTACCGGTCGACAAACCGATCAACCAATCGGTTGACCCACGGGATAATTCTTCTTTTTGATGCGTCGTTGGAGCAATTAATATCATATTGAGAAAATGAGCCGTTTTTTACTCAAATTTAATGAAAAAAATACTAAACCATTGGAGATGCCCTAATTAAACCGAGTAAACTGTAGGTGTAAGGAATAGGTTACGTCAATTCAATAATACGGGTTTTCAATACACATGCACAACTTTATGCATGGATGTGGCATACATTTGCATTTTATGTCCACGTACAAAAACAATGACCATGTTTGGTTGTTGAATTAGGTTGGGTGGTGTGGTCATATTAAAGTTAGTGATGTTAGATAAATTATGTTTATTTGTGATTAATGTGATGGTATTAATTGGCTGTAATTAAATATATGGAATTATGTAAAAATTACCATTATATAAAATGCAGTTTTGTTATTTTTGTAAGTAGGGATAAGTATGGTTTGAATTAGTTCGATTTGGAGTAAAATCAAGACCAATATATTGTTTATGATTCCTTAAAAAATAAAATTAAACCAATCCATTTAAATCATAGAATTAATCCGAACTATCTATTTAAACACGGTTCGATTCGATTTGGAGCCAAGGTTTCACATAATCTATTCATAAAGAAAAATCATAAAATATTTTCATTTCAAAAATCATATAACACTTTAAATATGCATATTGTTCCACCATTAACTTAAACGAGTATAATATCTAGTAAATAAACATATTGTTTAACATGTATTAAGCATAAAACTCTCATCAAACAAATATATTGTTTGTGACAACAACAATTATCTATACTATTATATATGTGAGCACATGACTTGGTATCTAATAGTGTGGTCGCTTCTCTTTCTGCCATATGGCAAAATTTTCTATCCTAAAATAAAAAAATATTATTCAAAGGCGCAAGTAAGATTTGAATCCAAAATTTTGAGTTTCATCAAGAACACTCTTACCATTTAGACAACATACGTATTATGATATTAATATCTTTATTATTTATTATTATGTTTACTTATCTAAATTACACACGCATTGCATGTGCTATCCACTAGTAAAACTAATTTTTTTTTTTAAAAACTGTTAGGGAAAATCGATATGATTCCCCACAAGTAAATCAATCAATGGGAATAAAAACTAATGCGGAAAAATTAAATCAAAGACAACACAAGAATTTTTACGTGGTTCCCTCAATGTGAGGTACGTCCACGGGATCGAAATCCGATTCCACTATCAACCAAATAAGTTCCAAACGATTACAAACGAGACACTAATGGTCTCACAAAACCACCCTTAGGTGAATTCCAAATAATCACAAATAAATAAGAGGAAAGACCTCACCAAATAGATGAACCAAAATCTTCAGAACCAAAATTGAAGAAGACCTAAAATAACGAACTAAATCAACTCCACCAAAACATCCCTACAAAGATGCACCAACATCAATTTTCTGCTGCTACTCACGGATTTTTCCGAAGCACTGTCTCAAGAAAAACGGCTGCCCTTTTTTTCATGTATGTCTAGAACAAAAATAATATATATATATATATATATATTATATATATATTATTAAATCTTGGGTTTTGTAATCAAATCCTAATTGTATCCAAATTGGATTGGGCCTCCACAAATATAATATATAAAAATATATTATACTAAACCAAGCCCAATTAAAACTCTTTTTTTAAAAACCAATTGAGTCCCACACTCTAATAAGGAGGTGTACCCAACAATTCTCCCCCTACCGACTTAGGTGGAGAGATCAACCATACCCGCCAAAGTTCGACACTTTAAATGTTTGTCCCTCGACAAAGTCTTAGTCAGCATATCTGAAATATTATCATCTGTGTGAACCTTTTCGAGTTGCAACAATTTCGAATCCAACACATTACGAATCCAATGGTATCTGACATCAATGTGTTTCGATCTCGAATGAAAGGTAGAATTTTTACTCAAGTGAATAGCACTTTGACTATCACAATAAAGCACATACCTTTCTTGCTTCAAACCCAACTCTTGCAAAAATTTCTTCAACCATAACTCTTCTTTGCAAGCTTCTGTAATGGCAATAAATTCAGCTTCGGTAGTTGAGAGAGCAACACATTTTTGTAATTTAGATTGCCATGCCACAGCTCCCCCTGCAAAAGTCATCAAATACCCCGAAGTAGATTTCTTAGAATCAACATCACCAGCCATGTCAGAATCTGTGAACCCATCAAGCATCGGCTTACCATCCCCAAAACACAAACACACCTTCGAAGTCCCTCGAAGATATCTTAGAATCCATTTTACCGCTGCCCAATGTTCTTTACCCGGATTAGAGAGAAAACGACTCACCACACCAACGGCGTGAGCAATATCCGGCCTTGTACAAACCATGGCGTACATCAAAGAACCAACTGCTGAAGCATAAGGAACTTTCAACATCTCTTCTTTGTCTTTCTCACTTGTAGGACATTGATTCGAACTAAGTTTGAAGTGACCTGCAAGTGGACAACCAACCGGCTTTGCTTTATCCATGTTGAATCTCTCAAGAACTTTCTCAATGTAGCTCTCTTGAGACAACCAAATCAGTCCCTCTTTGCGATCACGAACAATTTTCATACCAAGTATTTGTTTTGCCGGTCCCAAATCTTTCATAGCAAAAGATTTACTCAACTCCAATTTCAACCTGTTAATCATGGTAGAATCTTGACCCACAATTAACATGTCATCAACATAAAGCAAAAGAATAATAAATTTGCCATCCGGAAAATTTTTCACAAACACACAATGGTCCGAAGTGGTTTTAGAAAAGCCATTATTCATCATGAAAAAGTCAAATTTTTTGTACCATTGTCGCGGAGCTTGCTTGAGGCCATACAAACTTTTCTTCAATTTGCAAACAAATTTCTCTTTCCCTTTCTCTACAAAACCTTCCGGTTGCTCCATGTAAATTTCTTCTTCAAGATCACCATGAAGAAATGCGGTCTTTACATCAAGTTGCTCAACTTCAAGGTTCATACTTGCAGCCATGCCAAGTACAACCCGAATAGAAGACATCTTCACAACCGGCGAGAAAATCTCGTCAAAGTCAATGCCTTTCTTTTGCCTAAAGCCTTTCACAACAAGACGCGCTTTGTACCTCAGATTCTTCCTATCATTCTTCAATTTGAAGACCCACTTATTTTTCAGAATTTTCCTCCCTTTAGGCAACTTCACTAAATCATAAGTGTGATTTTCAAGTAAAGAATTCATCTCCTCTTCCATAGCCTTTTTCCAATCATCTTTCTTTGCATGCTCAATTGCTTCTTGGTAGCTCTCCGGCTCCCCTTGATCAGAAATCAACACAAATTCATTGGGAGGATACTTTCTTGAAGGTTGTCGGTCCCTTGTAGATTTCCTCAACTCAAGTTGTGGTGGCAGTTCTTGAGTTGGGTGCTCTTCCTCAATTTCTGGCTCAACTTCATTAGGATTAGTATCATCCTGCACATCTTCAATAGGTGGCTGCACATCTCCCCCATTTTCATCATCAACTGGAGATGAAGGAGATGGATCCATGTCAATGAGATCACTAGTTTTTGGCTCCGGTTGATCACCTTTACCAAAGTCTTCAATTGTTTGGTCTTCAAGAAACACAACATCACGGCTTCGAATAACTTTCTTGTCGACCGGATCCCATAATCTATACCCGAATTCATTACGCCTATAGCCAAGAAAAATACATTGTCTTGACTAACTATCAAGCTTGGACCTCTCATCCTTTGGAATGTGAACAAAAGCTCGGCAACCAAACACTCTCAAGTGCTCATAAGACACATCTTTGTCAGTCCAAACTTTTTCAGGAACATCACCATTCAAAGGATAGCAAGGAGATAAATTGATCAAGTCAACCGCTGTACTCATTGCCTCACCCCAAAAGGATCTTGGCAATTTAGCTTGTGAAAGCAAACACCTTGTTCTTTCCACAATGGTGCGGTTCATCCTCTCGGCAACGCCATTTTATTGAGGAGTCTTTTTGACTGTCTTTTGATGCCGAATACCTTGGCTGCGACAATACTCATCAAATGGCCCAATGTATTCACCACCATTGTCTGTTCGGATGCACTTCAATTTCTGCCCTATTTCTCTTTGAACCATGGCCTGAAAATGCTTAAATACTTCTAGAACTTGATCTTTAGTTTTTAGTAGATAAGCCCAAACTTTCCTTGAATAATCATCAATGAAAGTAACAAAATAAAGTGCACCACCATGTGTTCTAACTTTTAAAGGACCACAAACATCCGAATGAATTAACTCCAACACATTTTCTTTTCTAGAAGCAACATTTTTATGAAAAGAAACTCTATGTTGTTTACCCGCCAAACAATGAACACAAGTTTTAAGATGTGTACCTTTCAAACCGGGTAGAAGCTCTTTCTTGAACAATACTTGCAGCCCTTTTTCACTCATGTGGCCAAGCCGCTTGTGCCACAATTCGGTAGAAGTATCATCTTCAAGTGCATTGACAACACCTTTACAAATTTTTCCTTGCATCGAATAAAGTGTATGAGTCTTCTTGCACTTAGCCACCACCAAAGAACCTTTTGTGAGCTTCCATATTCCATCACCAAATTTGTTGTTGAAGCCTTCATCATCTAGCTTCCCAGTAGAGATTAAATTAAGGCGAATGTCGGGAACATGCCTCACATCTTTAAGCAACAATTTGCAGCCCAAATTTGTTTCCAAGCAAACATCACCCATGCCGATAATCTTGGACAAACCTTCATTACCCATTCGAACAGAACCATAATCTCTTGCAGTGTAGGTAGTGAAGAAATCAACTCGAGAAGTCACATGAAAAGAAGCATCAGAATCAATCACCCAATGACTCTCTTGGCCTACAAAATTGATACAATCATCTTCACAAACGACCATGAGATCATCGGTAGTAACTGCCGTTGTGTCTTCTTGTTTCTTATCCACACTTTTGTCACGCCTTTTCTCCTTGTTCTTGAGCTTTCGGCATTCCCGCTTCATGTGCCCTTTCTCATGGCAATAATGGCACTCAATGTCTTTCTTTGAAAAAGAACCATCTCTTGACTTGTCACGGCTTTGATCACGACCATGAGGAGTCTTACTCCTCCCCCTTGTTTTGCTTCGGCCTCTCACAACAAATGCTTCTGAATGAGAGGTACCGGCTGATTTTCTTCTAGTTTCTTCATTCAACAAGCTACTAGTGACTTGACCCATAGTGACAACTCCATCGGGCGCCGAATTACTAACCGTCACAACCAAAGTCTCCCAACTTTCGGGTAAGGAACTAAGTAGCATCAAAGCTTGCAACTCATCATCAAAAATAATTTTCATAGAAGCAAGTTGGTTAACGATACTCTTTATTTCATTCAGATGTTCCGGAATAGGGCTGCCCTCTTTATATTTTAAATTAACCAACTTACGAAACAGAAAGGCTTTATTTGTGGCTGATTTTCTATCATAAAGACTCTCTAATTTTTTCCATAAATCATGTGCTGAAGTTTCAATAGCAACATGATGAAACACACTGTCATTAATCCATTGACGGATAACACCAACGGCTTTTCGATTAAGCCTCTTCCACTCATCATCTTTCATATCAGCAGGTCTGCCACTATCACCCTCAATGGGTCCATACAAGTCTTTACAAAATAATAGGTCCTCCATTTTAGTTTTCCAAGTTACCCAATTGCTTCCATTGAAGCTAGACATACGACCCACATTCCCCTCCATTGATTTACACAAATAAATAAACCCCAATAAACCGTAAGCTCTGATACCAGTTGTTAGGGAAAATCGATATGATTCCCCACAAGTAAATCAATCAATGGGAATAAAAACTAATGCGGAAAAATTAAATCAAAGGCAACACAAGAATTTTTACGTGGTTCCCTCAATGTGAGGTACGTCCACGGGATCGAAATCCGATTCCACTATCAACCAAATAAGTTCCAAACGATTACAAACGAGACACTAATGGTCTCACAAAACCACCCTTAGGTGAATTCCAAATAATCACAAATAAACAAGAGGAAAGACCTCACCAAATAGATGAACCAAAATCTTCAGAACCAAAATTGAAGAAGACCTAAAATAACGAACTAAATCAACTCCACCAAAACATCCCTACAAAGATGCACCAACATCAATTTTCTGCTGCTACTCACGGATTTTTCCGAAGCATTGTCTCAAGAAAAACGGCTGCCCCTTTTTTCATGTATGTCTAGAACAAAAATAATATATATATATTATATATATATTATTAAATCTTGGGTTTTGTAATCAAACCCTAATTGTATCCAAATTGGATTGGGCCTCCACAAATATAATATATAAAAATATATTATACTAAACCAAGCCCAATTAAAACTCTTTTTTCAAAAACCAATTGAGTCCCACACTCCAATAAGGAGGTATACCCAACAAAAACAACAAAATAATAATAGTGTTTCACAAAGGGTGTATGGTATATATATGGTTTAAGTTATATATAGTTCGGATTGGTTCTAATTCACAACCGTAAACTTCGATCCGCGAAAAATGATTCCTCAATTTTCCAAACTAGAACTGAACTATAGATTTAAAAAATCAAACCAAAAATACCGAATTGGACTAGACCGATTTAGTTTACGGATTTCACGGTTCCTTTGCTCAGCCCTATTTGTAAGTGATGGTAAAATTACTTTGCATATCCCAACTTTTTCTTGAAAATGCTAACCTCACCCTTTGAGGAGATTAGCATTTGAGTAACATTAGGTATCATGAAAAAAATATCATGAAATATTTTATGAATATTTTTCATTATTTAATTAATATGTGTAATTCAAGGGTAAAAAATGTTTATGAAACATTTTATGAAATCATTTTTGTGATTCCTAATATTACTCTTACCATTCCTATAAGACTAGGCATTTTTACCATCCAAACACAAGACATAGTGGGACCACCAAATTGCAAAGTCAATCGTTATCATTTATAGTTGTACAGGAAAGAAATAAACCTTCTCGTATAATCCTGTTGATCAAGTCTGCGCTCCTCCGTACGACGTCGTTCTACTACCTGAAAATACAAACGTGAGCTAACCGGCGGGTGTGTGCCGGAAACCTCTCCGATGCCTAAGTCAGTAAACTAGACAAATAGACAAAAGCTCTGTGTATTCGGGAATCAAAGTTGTGTTACATCTCCATAGGTGATGTTTGTGAGCTTTTATAGGTTTCGTGTGGCATAATCCAAGTAGGACTCTTACTCCTCCATGTAGAGTCCTCCTAGGATTCATACTCCTAAAAGATCATGCTTATCCTTCAACACCCCCCTCACTGCCTAAACCAAACCGACGTAAGCATGGCTATACTTAGTCGTAAAATGAACCGAATTATACTTAGTTCGATTCACTGCCCTTACCTTAGTTCCTCTTCCACAAATCATGGCATGCCCAAAACCAAACTAACTTTCAGCACGGTTTAGACTGAGCTAGTTACATTGCGCCATGACCGGTATAAACTCAAAGTACCTTTAAACCGGTCTAACTACAAAGCATCCTTCGACCGGACTAACATTATGCCTCCTTCGAACCGGACTAACTTCTGGGCTTGGGACCGGACTAACTTTAAGCCTCTTCAAGACCGGAGTAACTTTATGGCCTTTTTACTCAGCCCTTCGTACTGAGGCCCATAACAGCCCAACTCGGCTCAATTCGCACTGAGGCCTTTTTCGTCCTTTACACAAAACAAACTTCTCATTTCAAATCATTCACTCTACTATTCAATCTCTTCTTTCTCTCTCCCTCCTGAGCTTTTACTGTTCTTCAATTTGCACTTGAAGAAATTGCGTGATTTTGCTGCCGTTTCTTGCATCTTTAGTGCTTCTACCTCTTCATCTGGTAAGCTACTCAAATCTGTTTCTCTTTTCTTGTTTTTGCTTTCGTTTAATCCATACCATACTATTTATGTTTTTGAAGAGTACCTTTTTACTTTCATTCCCCACTGGTCTTCTGTTTTTTTGGAAAAAACTTTAGTACTAGAACACTTGAGTTCACTAAAAAACCTATGAAACACTGATTTTGATTCAAAATCATGCTGCAACCGAACTAGGATACTGTTTATGCTAGGTATAAGTCTAGTCAGTTTATAACCGAACTAACACTTCATGTTTACACCAGTAGTTTCAATAAGTCAAACCACTTCTTGATTTACCTTAGCCGAGGTAACCAACCGAACTAAGTCTGCACTTAGTATACTAGGAAACCTTAATTCTGACCGATCTAGGTCTTCGGGGCTAAACCAGCTTTCTTAGTTTTTAGACCGAACTCAGAAAGCTGCCCCTAGAAGCTCAACCGGTCTAACAGAACCTTTTCCTCAACCGAGATATTGAGTCGCTCGCCAAGACCGAGCTAAAAAAAACCCCTGCTCAATCCGAGCTACTAAGCACCTTGTTGAAACCAAGATAGAACCTGTAACATCCTATATAGCTGAAGTAGGACTTCTATTTTCTTGCTTTTTACTTTGTAGCACGGTCCAACGATCTATGCTTAACACCTTTGTTTTCCACTTTGCAGATTTAGGTTGCCCAGGCACTCCTCTGAGCGCTCAACCGAGCTACTGAGCACAAATTTCCCACCGATCTAATTTATTCATAACTTATAAAATAAATGGAGAAGTATAGGTTTTTAGTAAACACACCTGGTGGTCTAGCCGAATTCCAAAAAGATTACAATATCCCTGACGATGTCCACCTTACCCTAGCCCAGCAAGATATTATACCATGGGGCAACGAAGGCTTTGTACCCTTTATCCTCCTGTCCATAGTAGAGACCGGACGAAGATTCCCTGTTCAACCCTTGCTCTGTGAATTTCTAAGGCAAACCAGAATATGCCCAACCCAGCTTTCCACAAACTCATATCGTATAATAAATGGTATAGCCGAACTAAACCGCTGAGCTGGCATTAACCTTGGTTTAGCCGAATTATTCCACCAGTATTCTATAGGGTCAAAAGAAGATGGGTGGGTCTATTACTTGAGAATACACCGCCGCCGAGAGAAAATAATAACAGACACACCGGACAAAGACTTGAACGATGACGACTTCTTTTGGGTATCTGGGAATTTTGAAGATCACCAAGCCCAGATCCCTGGCCGTAGTATAAATTGGAATAAAGGAATCCCTGGTATACTTTACTTCGGTTTCTTTTCATGCTTCTCTTTTATTTCGGCTCCCAATTTCTGAATCGAACTAATAGTTGCATTCTTTTTGCAGATTCAGCCCACCTTAAATCATTGTACAGTTACCCCAACCTGAACACTCTTCGCGCCGCACTACGGTTTCCAGAAAGAAGTTTGGCGAAGCTGCTAAATTTCGAACCGACATACCGATATAGCAGCCGACGCAAGGCTAGAGTAACAGACTTTCTGCTAGAGGACGCCCCTGAACCGGACCCCACTTTACCCCAAATCAATCTTGTCCCTCTGACAGCTGAACAGGAAATGGCCAAAAGGAACAGAGTAAGGGCCCTTCTGATAGAAACAAACAGAGCCGAGGTACCACCACCAAACCAGACCCAGGAAACCGTGGTGGCCCTCCCATCTCAACAACCCTCTTCATCACGCCCAAGCAAGCACGCCCGGACTACGCCAACCGAGCAGCGTCTTGTTGATGAAGATGAAACAACTCTGCCTCCAAGTCCTCCACCGAGCCCTCAGCCGGAGCGCTCCGACCGGTCTAGCCCCTCCAAATGGGCACCCAAACTTACTTTCCAAAACCGAGATATTCAGGACACTGACTCAGTTATCGCTGAAAAAGATCACCTGATGGCTTTTAACCTTGCCAAGAGTATGTGCCTCCCAGCCGACATGGAGCACCACCACCACCTGACCGAACTAAGGGCCATCCGTTCGGCCATGAAATCTATGGTTCTTGTAAGTAGCTTCTTTTGTTTGCCTTTCTTTTTTGTACAACTTTTATCTCGGTTTGACTACAAGTCTTCCTTTGTTTGTAGCCGATGCAGAAGAGTCACATCGCCCATAAGCGAGTGCTCGAACTTCATAAAACTACGAGGCAGGCGCTGGCCGAAGTGGCTGAGAAAACGGCCGAACTAGAAGAAGCTAGGAAGTAACTGGCCGAGCTAAGATCCGAGAACGGTCGTCTGACCGGACTCGTTAGCTCGGCTGAGGCAGAGAAACAAAAGGCTGCAGCCGTGATCAAAGATAAATATCTGCGTGAGTTGGCCAAACTTGAAGGCACGAAGAACGCTGAAATTGCCGAGCTGAAAAAGAAGGCAGAAGATGCCAACGCTGAAGGTTTTAAGGAGGGAGAAGCCCTCTATATTCCTCAGTGTGAGGCCGCTAAGGATTTATTCTTCAAATGCGGCTGGAGGGCAGCAGTGGTGCAGCTCGGTTGTGAACCTGAGGCCGAGGTATACAATCCTCTTCAGTACTTCATACCGAGCTCACTAACGAAGTACGCTGCATCTGTTCAACAACAGTTTCTTCAGAGCTCAGACGATGATGAAGAAACCGAGCCCACTAATACTCTGGTCGTTAATGAACCTGCCGATCAAACAGCTCGGTCGGAGCCAACTGTGGAAGATCTTACTAACGAGCTGCCAACTGAGACCGTGCTTCCAGCAGATACCGAGCTCCCACCCGAACCCGCCCTACTGACTGACACCGGGCTTCGGGTTGACATTGACGCTGATCTAGATGATCTTTTCAACTGATTCTGTAATTTCTTTTTCTTTTTGCTCTTGTAACCGGGCTGTGGCCCCTCCTTTGTACTTGTTTTGAACTTGATCAATGAAAAATCATCTTTTCTGCTCAACACTTATTTCGGTTTGATCTGTATGCTTGTACTTGTAAGGAATTTCCATGATCTTTTTGCTCCAACTGTTATCTTGGTTTAAATTCTTGTTTGAGCTTGCTTTCTAACTGCAGTTTGGCCGAGATACTTTATTCTAGTCCTAGCTATCAATCTGACTAAGCTTACTCGCCAACCACTCTTTAGCCAATATACTTACTCCGGCTGAAGAGTATCAAGAGTTGGTTTAATCCAGCCAACCACTCTTTAGCCAATATACTTACTTCGGCTGAAGAGTAATAAGTCTTTGTTTAATCCAGCCAACTACTCTTCAGCCTATGTCTTTACTTCGGCTGAAGAGTTCAAAGAGTTGGTTTAATCCAGCTAACCTCTCTTCAGCCTATGCGCTTACTTCGGCTGATAAGTTCAAAGAGTTGGTTTACTCCAGCCAACCTCTCTTCAGCCTATGCCCTTACTTCGGCTGATGAGTTCAAAGAGTTGGTTTAATCCAGCCAACCTCTCTTCAGCCTATGCCCTTACTTCGGCTGATGAGTTCAAAGAGTTGGTTTACTCCAGCCAACCTCTCTTCAGCCTATGCCCTTACTTCGGCTGATGAGTTCAAAGAGTTGGTTTAATCCAGCCAACCTCTCTTCAGCCTATGCCCTTACTTCGGCTGAAGAGTTCAAAGAGTTGGTTTAATCCAGCCAACCACTCTTCAGCCTATGTCGTTACTTCGGCTGAAGAGTTCAAAGAGTTGGTTTACTCCAGCCAACCACTCTTCAGCCTATGCCCTTACTTCGGCTGAAGAGTTCAAAGAGTTGGTTTAATCCCGCCAACCACTCTTCAGCCTATGCCCTTACTTCGGCTGAAGAGTTCAAAGAGTTGGTTTAATCCAGCCAACCACTCTTCAGCCTATGTCTTTACCTCGGCTGAAGAGTTTAAAGAGTTGGTTTACTCCAGCCAACCACTCTTCAGCCTATGCCCTTACTTCGGCTGAAGAGTTCAAAGAGTTGGTTTAATCCAGCCAACCACTCTTCAGCCCATATCCTTACGTTGGCTGAAGAGTAATAAGAGTTGGTTTAATCCAGCCAACCTCTAAGTTGGTTTTTCCAGCCAACCTAGAATAAAATGTTTGGTTATTTCGACCAAACGTCCTGCAGCCTGAATCCTTATCCTGGGCTTAGGAGGGGTGTTGGTTTAATCCAGCCAACCTCTAAGTTAGTTTTTCCAGCCAACTTATAATAAGATGTTTGGTTATTCTGACCAAACGTCCTGCAGCCTGGATCCTTATCCTGGGCTTAGGAGGGGTGTTGGTTTAATCCGGCCAACTGTGTTTTTTATGCCCATAACTCACTAATTTACTAAAAACAAACTTTTACAGAAGAAAACGTCTAACTGAAAAGAAAACTACTTGTTTTATTGAGAAATGGAGAAATTACACAAACTTTAATAAGAAAAAAGCTAAAAATAAAATAACTTGAGATTTGCAGTATTCCATGGCCTGGGAATTGCCTTGTCATCCTCGTCTTCTAAGTGGTATGCCCCTTTGCCTGCTAATCCTACCACTTTATATGGACCTTCCCAATTAGGCCCTAGCTTGCCATCTCCTGGTACTAAGGTATTTCCCATCACTTTGCGCAGTACCCAATCTCCGACCTTGAATTGTCTTGGATGAACTGTCTTGTTATATTTCTTGGATAACTCTTGTTGATATGAGGCAATGTGAACCAGTGCTCTTTCTCTTCTTTCCTCTGTAAGGTCGAGCTCTAATGTTATGGTTTCGCCATTCAAGTCTGGATCAAAATTCTCGCTTTGAATTGTGGGGAGGCCAACTTCCAGTGGGATTACTGCCTCCATACCATAGGCTAAGGAGAATGGTGTTTCTCCTGTTGATCGCCGATGTGTGGTGTGGTAAGCCCATAAAACATGAGGGAGCTCTTCTGCCCACTTGCCTTTTGCTTTCTCTAACCTTTTCTTTAATCCATCCAAGATTACTTTGTTTGATGCTTCTGCCTATCCATTTGCTTGGGGATATGCCGGTGTAGAATTGTAGAACTCTATCTTGTACTTTTCACAAAAGCCTCTGAAGATTCTGTCGTCGAACTGAGTGCCGTTGTCTGATATTAGTGCCTTTGGTATACCAAATCGAGTGATGATATTCTGCCAGACAAACTTTTTCACATCTTTTTCCTTGATTGAAGCCAAGGCTTCTACTTCCACCCACTTTGTGAAGTAGTCGGTTGCTGCAAGAAAGAACTTCATGTTCCCTGGTGCTGTTGGAAGTGGTCCTACTATGTCCAATCCCCACATTGCGAAGGGTCATGGGCTAGTTAGAGGTAGAAGTTCTCTGGCAGGTTGGTGTATTTGGTGTGCGAACTTTTGACACTTCTCGCACTTTTTGACATACTTTTCTGAATCCGCTTGCATGTATGGCCACTAATATCCTTGCGAAATTGCTCTGTATGCTAATGATCTTCCTCCTTGATGGCTTCCGCATACGCCCTCGTATATCTCGAATAAGAATGCTTCCATTTTACTGGGATAAACACACTTTAGGTAGGGTCCTGAGAACGACTTTTTGTACAATGCTAGGGATAAGGAGAGCCAAAATCGCTGCGACTTCGCTCTTATTCTGTTGGCCTCTTTCTTCTCTTCTGGTAAGATGTCGTTTTTTAAGAACAGGATGATGGGATCCATCCAAGAGGGGCCTAGCTCTGCGCAACATACTTCTTCTGCTGGGGTCTTCAATGCTTGGTTTAGGTAGGTAGTCGATCAGTAATGGATGAGGGATGAAAGTGTCTGCCATTGAGGCAAAGCTTGCTAGCTCGTCCACTTTACTGTTTTCCTCCTTGCCGATTTGTTCTATCATGACTATTTCAAATTTCTTGATCTCTGTTCTGACCAACTCTTGGTATTTGGCCATCCTGTCATCCTTTGCTTCGTAGTCGCCAGATATTTGGTTTACCACCAGCTGTGAGTCGCTGTAAACCATTAGCTCGGTGGCCTTCATGTAGAATGCTGATTTGAGGCCTGCAAGAAGCGCTTCATACTCCGCTTCGTTGTTTGATGTTGGGAAGCCAAGGTTGATTGCCTGCTCCACTACTAGGCCGTCTGGAGAGATGAGGACTATGCCAATCCCTGCTCCATGCCGATTGGATGCTCCATCCACGAAGAGCTTCCACATCTATCCAACGAACAACTTTCAGCAAGTGGAGGGATCAGATGATGCCTTGGGATCTTCCATGTTGCTGGTGTTTTCTTCAAGGTCCATGCTTGCTGTCTGCCCCTCGCTATCTGATTGTACCAAGTCTTTATTTGTTGGTGAGTTTAGACTTGGTGTAGCATGGTTTGCTTCTTCCTTCCTTGCTTTGCTTTGGTCTGCCTTGGGGTCTGACTGAATATCCTGTACTAAGGGTTGCGTTATTCCGGCGTCAACTTCCATCCCTAGTTCGATTATTTCAGTCAGGTCGACTGGGCAGATATGATGACTTCCTGGTGTGAATTCTGTGACAAAATTTGCAAAAGCTTGAGCCTTTATCGCTGTCCTGGGTTGGAACTTGATGTCATATTGTCCCAACTCTACTGCCCATTTCAAGATTCGCCCAGAAAAGTTCGCCCTTTCAAACAAAGCTTTTAATGGAAAAGCTGTGAGGACGACTATGGTGTGGGCGTGAAAGTAGTGTGACAACTTCCTTGAGGCCATCATCAAGGCTAATGCCAGTTTTTCCAATGGCAAGTACCTTGTTTCGGTGCCCAACAATGTTTTGCTAACATAAAAGATGGGCAGATGTTGGATTCCTTCCGCACGGACCAATACTGCGCTAATTGCGTGCTGAGAGACTGCTAGGTACATGAAGAGTTCTTCTCCAGGTACTGGGGTGACAAGTAGTGGTGGAGAAGACAAGTATTTTTTTAAGCTTTCTAGAGCGCGGTAGCATTCTTCGTCCCACTCAAATTTGGCCTTTAAAGCATGAAAAAATGGTCGCAGTCTGTCTGACGATCGGCTTATGAACCGATTGAGCGCAGCTGCCATGCCGGTGAGATGCTGCACTTCTTTTACTGAGTTTGGTCTTTCCAAATCCTGGATTGCTTTAATCTGGGAGGGGTCTACTTCGATACCCCGGTTGGTCACTAGGAAACCTAGGAATTTGCCAAATCCTACTCCGAATGAACACTTGGACGCATTGAGGCGCAACTTGTGCTTCTTCAGGATCTCAAACATCTCACCTAGGTCCTTGAGATGGTCGTTCTCATCCTTGCTTTTGACCACCATGTCGTCGATGTAAGCCTCCATTGTTCTGCCTAACAATGGTTCAAACATCTTGGTGACCATCCGTTGGAATGTCGCCCCAGCGTTCTTTAGGCCAAAGGGCATGACCTTATAGCAATACAATCCTCTTGGAGTTGTAAAGGACGTGACCTCCTGGTCTAGTTCATGCATGGCGATTTGATGGTAGCCTCTGTATGCGTCCAGAAAGTTAAGTCGATTGTGCCCCGCCGTTAGGTCTACCAGTTGATCTATTCGTGGTAGAGGAAAGCTGTCTTTTGGGCATGCCTTGTTGACTATTTTGTAGTCGACGCAGACACGCCACTTGCCATTCTTTTTTGGCACTACGACTGTGTTGGAGATCCATCTTGGGTAGTGCACTTCTCTGATTGCCCCTGCCTCCAGCAAGTTTCCTACTTCTTCCGCCACTATCTTGGCGTGGTGGAGTGCCGATCTGCGTGTGCGCTGAATGATTGGTCTGGCGGATGAGTGGACATTGAGTTGGTGACAGATGAAGTTGGGGTCAATGCCTGGCATATCATATGGTGTCCAGGCGAACACTTCGATGTTAGAGGTCAAAAATTCCAAGACCTCTAATCTCTCAGTGCTGGACAACAACGAACCGAGTAAAAAGAACTTATCTGGGTTCTTTTCATCTATTCTTACCTCTACTAAGTCTTCCACCGCTTTTTGGTTAGCTGCTTTGCCGACGTCTGGGAATAGTTCATTGCTCTCGGGTTCTTCCATCGAATGAACATATCCCTTGGCAGCGCGGCTACCATTAACCGTAACACAGCATTGCTTAGACATGATTTGATCTCCAAAGACCTCTTCTATCACTCCGGTATCGTTGGGAAATCGCATTACTTGGTGGTAGGATGACGCCACCGATCGCATGGCATGCAGCCATGTTCTGCCCAAGATGATGTTGTAGGTGGAAGGAACTTTCAATACCCAGAACTCCACTTGTTTCGTTACGCTTCCTGCGCTAACATGAAGAATTATTTTGCCGACCGGCCACTCTGGCATTGAGTTGAATCCAATCAGGGGAGATACGGCAGGTGCCAAGTCTTTATCTTGTAACTTCAGTTGTTTAAATGTTTCATAGTACATTATTTCACATGAACTACCCTGGTCAATCAGAATCTGCTTGACGTCAAAATCCTTGACTCGGAGGGTGACGACCAGGGCATCATTGTGAGGGCAATATATCCTCGCCAAGTCTTTATCCGAAAAAGACATGACGTTCGTGGCCTCTGTCTTCCCCTTCTTGGTGGTAGGTTGGGCACTTAGTACCTCTCTTAAGTGCTCAGCCTTTTTGATTGAACCTCTGAGCTCGCATACACGCTCAGGTTCGAAGACCCCATGTATCACATTGATCACGCCTTGAGGTGGGGCGTCGATTGGCATCCCGTTGGGGTTATTATGGTCCTGGGGGGCTGGTTGCGCCCCTCCTTCAATGTATTTATCCAGTTGACCTGCTGCCACTAACTCCTCCAGGTGCCGTCTCAATGGCGTGCAATTTTCAATGCGGTGCCCCTTTTCTTTGTGGAAGGTGCACCGTGATCTTTCGTCATAGTCCTTCTGAGCTTCCCCTAGCTTGGCTGGCCATCTGACGAAATGCTCATCCCGTATTTCACTTAGAATTCGGTAGATTGGTTTCTTGAAGACCGTGGTTATGGCAGTGCGAACTTTCAACCATCTTTTATCCTGGTCATCTCCGTTGTCTCGTCTGCCGCGTCCGTTTCTGCTAGGACGATCTACTGTGTTGACCTTTGCTGAGGACTTTTTCTCTGGTATTGCAGTCGTGCCAGATTTCGATTTGGTACGTGCGCCGTCCTCCTCTACCCTGATGTGCTGATGCACTCTTTCCATCAAGGCTTCCATGGTAAGGGGTGGTGTCATGGTGATTGAGTCCCTTAGTCTGTTCCCGACTGGAAGGCCTTTTTTGTACTGTGCAATGGCGAGATTGGTGGGACAGTCCCCAATCTGGTTGAAGGTCTTCTAGTAGCGACTATTGTAGGATCTTAGGGTCTCCTTGTCGCCCATGTCGATGGAGAGTAGCTGGTCGATCTCCACCGGAGTTTTGGTGTTTGTTCTAAACCTTGTTACGAAAGCCTCCGCCAATTGCACCTAGGAGGCTATGCTGCCTTCTAGAAGTTTTTCGAACCAAGTCAAGCCTAGGTCGCCAAGGCTAGATGGGAAGAGGATGTACATTAAAGCCTCGTTTCGCCGGTATACAGCCATGACCTGGCGAAAGTGGCTCAAGTGTGAGTAGGGGTCCGTCTTTCCCTCATATGTAGTGAATTTGGGCTGAAAGAAGCCTGATGGCAGGGGTGCGTTTTCAATTGCCGGAACGAATGGCGAAGTTTGCAGCCTCGCTAATGCCTTGTCCGTCGATTCGTAGGCAGGGCGTGGTATTGGCATTCCAACCTCGACGCTTCCATGAGTCCGAAGAGCCAACCGCTGAAGGGCGGACACTCTGTGTGGATCGCGTGCCCTAGCATCCTCCTTCCATCATGCCCTTTCTTCCAGCACGGTTCGTAAATCGGACGATCTGGGTAGCTCCGTCTGTCTGGATCTTGTTTGGTGCGTATGCGAGGGCCAATAGGTGCTTCTTTCGGTGTACGACCTCTCAGATCTCATCCTTTCAGACCTGGAGTGACGAGTTCTGGAAGACATGGATTGGGTATCGCCTGTCCCGAGGCTTCTGTTCTCTGCTTGCGAGGGTGTGGTATTCTTACTACGATTTTCCGAGTGCCGAGGAGGCGTCTTGCTTGTGCGCCCCTCTCCTGTCGCCACTCATTTTCCCTTCATCTGGCGCTTTAGAGATTCCATGTCCGCCGCCATCCGTCGTATCAATTCGTCCTATTCCTTGACGCGATCCTCCAAAGCTTGAGGATCAATCCTCCGCCTTTGCCTTTCTGGACTCTGTGAACGAGAGTGATGGGGGTTGTTAGTCCGCTTTCTTCCCCTTGTATCCCTCCTGGGATTCTGTCTTTGTGGTTCTAAATCCGCCATAGGAGGGATGAGAGGTAAACCTTCGCACCTCTCACCCCCTTCTGGTGTTTGTCCATCGATGGCGGACTGTGGCAAATCTTCGTTGTGCGCCATTGATTCTTAAGAGGAAAAGCTTGATCAAGAAGTTTTGTTCTTGTCTGAATTCCCACAGACGGCGCCAATTGTATGGGAAAGAAATAAACCTTCTCGTATAATCCTGTTGATCAAGTTTGCGCTTCTTCGTATGACGTCGTTCTACTACCTGAAAATACAAACGTGAGCTAGCCAGCGGGTGTGTGCCGGAAACCTCTCCGATGCCTAAGTCAGTAAACTAGACAAATAGACAAAAGCTCTGTGTATTCGGGAATCAAAGTTGTGTTACCTCTCCATAGGTGATGTTTGTGAGCTTTTATAGGTTTCGTGTGGCATAATCCAAGTAGGACTCTTACTCCTCCATGTAGAGTCCTCCTAGGATTCATACTCCTGAAAGATCATGCTTATTCTTCAACACCCCCCTCACTGCCTAAACCAAGTGAGATGGTTTTACCCTGATCGGACTACCACGACCGAAGTAAGCATGGCTATACTTAGCCGTAGAATGAACCGAACTATACTTAGTTCGGTTCACTGCCCTTACCTTAGTTCCTCTTCCACAAATCATGGCATGCCCAAAACCGAACTAACTTTCAGCACGGTTTAGACTGAGCTAGTTACACTGCGCCATGACCGGTATAAACTCAAAGTACCTTTAAACCGGTCTAACTACAAAGCATCCTTCAACCAGACTAACATTAAGCCTCCCTCGGACTGGACTAACTTCTGGGCTTGGGACCGGACTAACTTTAAGCCTCTTCAAGACCGGAGTAACTTTATGGCCTTTTTACTCAGCCCTTCGCACTGAGGCCCATAACGGCCCAGCTCGGCCCAATTTGCACATAAATTACCCTCTCAATAGTGCTAAACAAACCTTGCATAAGAGTGCATTTTCTTCATCAACAAACAAAAAAATAATATATATATATATATATATTTTGACAATTTAGATAGTTGAAAACTAGTGAAGTCATATTTTTTTGTGAATTTGTTTTTAAAAAATACTGGTTGGACCCCTACGCGTTACACACATGGGGTCGAATTATTGTTGCGAGAAATAATACACGATAGCAAAATTGTAATAATTTTTTCAAAAAAATCTGCAACACAAAATACACAATATTTATTATTTTCTATTCAATAATCATAACCACATCCTACATTTAACAAAATTGTGAACCAAAAAACAAACTAGTTCCTTGCTGTCTTTAAAAAAGAAAAAGACAAACATATGTATGCCACACTTAAAAACAGGGGTTCAAGTAACAAAGACTTTTAGAATCAAATTTGTAAACATTAGGTGACCAAAAGAATATCTTATTTCAGATATTAGAGAATGTAGAATTTTCTCATCTTTCTTTTTCCTGTTTTAGTTCCAAATAAAACATCCCATGGAACCAAAATTTGGGTAAAGAATTACCTTTGTGTTGTTTAAGAGTTGGAGACTTCCATGTGCTCTTGACCATAGATGAGGTATACTTCAAAAGTCTTCCAACACTTGCATTGAACATGGATGATCCACATGTAAAAGTTGAATGCACCACTATCAAAAACAAGTTCACAAAATCAGTGTTGATCCATCCATTGATCAACATTTCTATAGCAAGTGAAGCTTGTTTGCTAAACTTTCCTCTTCACCCTCGACCTTGTACTTGATTTTTCAATCCTGGTCTTAGTTGAAGTGTCTTAGGATCAGGCACTATATACCTACTATCATTTATCACTACCAGAAAGAGATGGGAATGGTTATCTTAATTGCTCTTCGATGCATTGGCAGGCTGCCTCCAGTGATGTTGGTCTGCCATTGCACATTGTCGTCATTATCATTGTCTATCTCTTCTTTCTCATCAACCTGACTTATAGTTGGTGAACTTTGATCCTCATCAGAACCACTGGCTTTCTTTTTGTTGTAGTTGACTTTTGCAGGCCCATCCTTGGAATTGGAAGACCCCTTCTTCTTCACTACTTTCTTTAGCTTCTTCTGCTTTTCATCAGCAGCCTCACATTCCTTCAGTCACTCCTTTTCAGCCCTCCGCATTGCCTTCTTGTCTTTAGAACCCACCTTTGGTTCAGATGGGTTCTTCAAAATGAAGGCTATGAGTTTGTCCCTCACATCCACATCCGAAACAAAACCACACGCTGCACATCTCAGTTGAACCATCTGACTTTTTGTAATTAAGTCCTCTATTTCAGGATATGCAGTATTTGAGCATGTAGAAGTCTCCTAATGATTTTTGGGCATGAAAAGAGAGATCCTTCTCTGTAGTCAAGGAATGTTGCACCCAGCTGCAACCACAAAATTGTGGGTATTCCTTAAATGACCCGTGATGCATACAGTCAATTCTTTCTGGCAACGGTGAGTTTTTACTTGACATAGGACAATACTCTTCAAGCAACCCAATCGATCCCAAATAGAAAATGGCCTGTTCGGACATAAAAGAAACTTCAATGTTGACACAATGACACACTTCAAGGTGGCAATTTGAAGAGGGCAGATTAACCTGTGAGCTCAAGTTAATTAGTTAGGAATGGGTTAAAAAATAAATGGTCACATTGTAATACAATGTTATCAGAGAAACAATGTAATGTAAAAAGAGAAAAAAAATTGAAATTAAACCCTTCCACACCCTAAAATTTAAAAACTATAACAAACTTAGGAAGTAATTCAAACTCATGAAACCAAAGGCCACCAGAAAACATTGTCAACTATACATCACAAACCTCCCACTACTACTTGTTCACCCAATAACAATGTGAGTCATGTGACTATTCAACAACATTTTGTTTGATCTCACAGTTGGAGAGCCAATTATTGTAAGACTATGTAGGAATGTCAAGAATGAAAAGGATACGACTCCACACAAGTTACTACATTTCAATAGTTAAATGAACTTCAAATTTTCAAAACTGATTACAAACAAGGCAAAAGTAAAAAAATCTTCTTACACAAAAGGGGAGGCTAAGAATAAAAGGAGAAGGATGATTCAATCAAATCAACATCTTGCCATTTTCAGAAGAAACAAGAACAGTTGACATATGTGGGGAAGACATCGCAAGAGAAGATAATGACCTACGTGCTGCATCATGATCAAAAGAAACGAAAGAAGATGTATGCACAAGTAAACTGTGTTAATAATATATTAATTCCATTTACTTGAAAGCTTCAATTTGAATCTACAAATATTGCAAACTTAAAATATTAGATAATTGGGATGGAACGACTAACCATAAAATATTGCTTAACCTTGTCAAGCTATCCCAGATATGTTTATTTATTTAAATCTTTTTCTTTTTTTATTTAAAGCAAAACCATAAAATATATTCCATTGGCACTTTTTTATTTTGCCCCTTTCTTGCAACTCAATTGGCACTTCTTTTCTTTTTCTTTTAATTTTAATTTTTTTTTCTTGCTTAATATGTATTTATTTACCTATGCATCTAAAGTTGTCAAGTAATTTCAAAAGGTCATTAATTATTCAATTGCAAATTAAACGAATTGTGTTCCTTAGTCTTACCTAGGATTTCTTAGGTTGAAGCGTAATCGACATATATTCAAATGATCAAAGGTATAGTCCAAGTTAGTTTACAGCAGACAATACGATAAAAAATTAATTAGACATTTGAATTCATCTGCACAATTTATACTACTCAAGTTTATGTAGTGAGAGACAAACACCTGATTGAAATTTTCTGATTGTGAAATCTTCAATTGAGTTCACTGATTGAAGATTATCAAATGTATTGAGTAGTGAATCCTATTTTGTGATCATCTTTGATTACCTACAATCCGTGGGAGGATTAGATGCGTCAACTTCAAATGGCTAGTGAAGAGTTGCACTTCCAAGAAGACTATTAACATTTTATCAACAGCTAAAGAGAACACATAAAAGATTTGACTACCAAGTCCAACGGTGGAGCCAAAATTTTTACTCAAATGGGGCACCATTGAGTTGAAATCTTAACAAAAATCATAATCAAATCACTTAATTTTTATTTGATGGTAGGAATAAAAAGCATTGTAATGCAAATGTTATATTTAAATACAAGCTCGTGCTAACCAATCTTAATCATTTTTTGTTTTTACTTTGATTTTATATATGATGATCACATGGTTTGAAAAATAATCACATGCCTTGTAAAATATGAAAACGAAATTATATTTAGTTGCACACACAAAACAGATGTAGATAGGAATTAAAAAAAAAAAAAAGAAAAAGAAATGAGGGGAGGTGAATAAATAATACAAAGGCACTGCTATATATCACTTTTTTTTTTCTTTTTTTTTTAACAGTTTTGAATCATTGAATTACATAGTAATATATTATTAGTTGTTGTTAATTATGTAATAAGTATTTCTAAACAAAGAAACTAATTATGAGTATTCATATAATAGATGATATAACAAAAAATTCAGTGACATAATAATTCTCTAATATAAAAAATTGGTGACACATAGTAACATATTAAACAAAATTTTTTGAAGAGAAAATGTAAAGAAAATAGTTATTTAAAATTTTAATATCATATTTGAATGGATTAAATTTCTACTTTTTTTTTTTTTTTTTTTTTTTTTTTTTTTTTTACTGTAGGCAAAAGTGCAATTTTTCCCTGGTTCTTAATTCCCTCCACCCCTGACCAAGTCTCCTCCAAGAAAATTTAATATTGTTATTAATAAATTGAAATGAAGTTCATAGAACAAGAGGGGATAAAATAGAGGATAGGTAAATTCAATTTTAGCTAGCTATAAAAATATAAAACAAATAAATAAATGAAATGAAAATCCAAAAAACCCAAGTCATTGTTATCACCAAAAACATATAGGAAAACAAATACCCATAAAAAAATCAATAAGAAAAAAAAAAAAAAGAAGCCCATTAAAGAAGGCTCATGAACCAACTTTTCCAATCCAATCAACAACCTCTTTTCCAGTCCCCTAAATCCAAATGAGACATAACAAAAACTGAACATGGAATAATTATTAAAGAGTAAAACAAAAATTGATTTTTGATATTGGAGTTATATTAGTTCAAAGTCCCTATTAACAACTAAGATTTGTTTTAAAGGAATGGAATAGGTAGCTTCAACCCCCCACAACTTTCTTTATCCTGTTCTTATTGCAAATTTTAATTTTAATTTTTATTTTTATTAGAGTTCATCACTTAACTGCAATACCACCACCTTAAATTGTTTGATTGATAGAGACACATTTAAAACACTACTGTAGTCCTTGCAAGGAAAAAAATGAAATGGTTTTTGTTGAGTCTCCGTTCTAGCCTTGCAACCTTGCAAGAGAAAGAACTCAAGAATTTCCAATTGAGGTTGTCCATGAATGGTTGAAGTAGGCGTTTCAAGGCTTTTAGTCTGTAATAAGGCAGTATCTCATTGGTAATGTTCGAACTCCATCAGTTTCAATTTAAATAGGTGGGTTTGTCCCCATTTGTTGCCTAATTGGAGAAATTTATAATATCTCTATAATAAAAAAAATGTGTATTTCGTGATTTCTGTTTAATGACTCCATGCATCAATCTTACTATCTAGTCATTGAATAGGGAATGATTTTGTAGTTACTATTACTGATGTTCATTGGTTAATAATGTCCTACATTATATATAGTCCATGTCTCTTCAATTGCCTTGCTCAAAACAATTATTTATCCAACAATGTAGCACCTGTATTTCTTTCTTTTCTCTTTCTCTTTTTCTTTTCGACATCGCACCTGGTTTCCATTTTCATAACAGATTTTGGTTAGTTGGGTTTTTTCAAGGGCACTTCTTTTTTCTTTTTTTTTTCCTTTTTCTTTTTCATTTGGTTGTTGAAGCTTCCAAAAGGAAATTTTCTTTCCTAGAGCACCAATAATGAAGCTAAGGAATCTCTCTAACCATTTGACAAGGAAATAATTTAGCAGGAAAAATTTCTCATCTTGTGCTATAAGAATGTTGTTACTTCATCTACATACTCATATAGTTACTCTTTTCTTTCTCTCTCATACACACACGTTCACAAAAACCCATTTCTTAATGGACTATATAAGCAATTCTTGTTGTCTGTATGGGTCTATGTTGGTGTTTCCTAAACTTAGTTGAAGGTATTTTTGGAAATATCAATTCTTTTGACATTGTTTGATTTGTTTGAGTTTAGACTGTTATTGGGTATTATTTTTGTTCTCTGTTTTCTTTTTTTTGAATAATAGTTTGGTGATTTTTTGTTTGTTGTATTGAAAGTGAGGATTCAAGATCAATCTTTAAATCTTATTGAAGCAAAGCTTATTGCTAATTAAAATTTAAACAAAGGGTCAGGACTTAGGGGATATATATATATATATTGATTTGGTGACTGAAAGGTAAGGTTTGTTCACGTCGAAAGCATCTTGTTCTTGTGAATTCAGTAGAAATTGATGGTTTTCCTCTTGGTAATGTATTGGGATATGTTTCTTTATTACTCATCTTTATTTGAGAATCTTTTCTCTTTCATTTGTGAATTCTGAATTTTTGTTGATTCACTTTCATAGAGAAGTAAGTATGCAGGCTCTCTTATAAACATTTTCACAAACACCTCATAGGTGTATTCAATGTCTACAAACTTATAACCAATGTATAAATCACAAAGCAAACACTACAAAGAAAACAGAAGAGGGGACCATGAAAGCCGAACCTCAGGTGAACATAATTGAGAATAAACCTTCGTTTATTTCTCTTCTCTGGTTTTCTGTAGATAGGCCTCAATTAAGGTAACTTGTGTGAAAAAGAGAAAATTTGTGAGACTTGAATGAGGTGCATATGCAAACTTAAAATGCAGACATCTAGGTAATCTTCTGTAAGTAGTGTAAGCTTTCAATTATTTGTCTACAAGCGGTGCACCGAACAAAGAAGGTTCTAGGAGAGACCACAGAAAGACCCATCAGTCAGAAGCAAGACTTGGATCATCTGGGTTGGTTGTCCATTCGGTACCCACCAAAACACTCCTTCTCACCCACATGGAAGAAGCAACATGAAACACGTTGAGAGGGAGTTTTTATGTACATTTAGGGCCAAGCTAGGCCCAGATATTGGAGTGGACTGATCTATGGGCCATAGTGAAAACGACTTAGCAATTGGACCTTGCTTCTATTAGCTCGGTCTAAGTATGGTCACAGTTACCTCAGTCGGAGCGGTCATAGTGTTCAGATCCGAGGTATAGTTGAACAGTGACAGAGCTAAGCGTCGCTTGGAGGACGCACCGAGCTGAGTCTGTCTGAGGGCTAGGGGTAGCTCGGTTGTTTGGTCATATTACCACAGTAAAACCATCTCACTTGGTTAGGTAGTGAGGGGGATGTAGAAAGATGAGCATTACCTTTTTAATTCCTAGGAGAATCTACATTGGAG
The DNA here is from genome assembly GCA_022316695.1 of Camellia oleifera. NCBI lineage: Eukaryota > Viridiplantae > Streptophyta > Magnoliopsida > Ericales > Theaceae > Camellia > Camellia oleifera. Next base: position 14,533,813 of record CM039315.1, read on the forward strand.
AAAAAAAGTCCTACTAAGATTATGCCACACGGAATTTATAAAAGCTCATAGCAGGACCTATGTACAAGTATCACAACTTTGATTCTCGAATACACAAAGCTTTTGTCTATTGTCTATTTTGCTGACTTAGACATCGGAGGTGTTTCCGGCATACACCTGCCGGCTAGCTCACATTTGTGTTTTCAGGAAGTAAAGCGACGGCGTTTGGAGGAGCGCAAACTTGATCAACAGGATTATACAAGGAAATTATTTCGTGCTCGTACAATTGGCGCCGTCTGTGGGAAAACCGCAAAGAACAATACCTTTTGATCAAGTTTCCTTCTCTAGTTGAAAACAATGGCGCACAACGAAGACTTGCTGCAATCTGCTATTGATGGGTTAACCCCGGAGGGGGGTGCAAGGCGCGAAGGTCTACCCTCTGTCCCATCTATGGCAGAATTAGAACCCCAGCTACGGAACTCCTAGAGGGACACAAGGGAGAGACGGGGCACTAGTCCCCGTTGCTCTCAAAGTCCTGATAGACAGAGGCGGAGGTTGGATCCTCAAGTTCTAGAGGATCGTATAAGGAGCAAGACGAGTTAAAAAGGAGAATGGCAGCGGATATAGAGACAATGAAGCGCCAGATAAAGGGTAAAGGAGTGGCGACAAGAGAGGGGCGCAAGGGCAACACGCCTCCTCGCCACTAAGAAGATCGTGACAGACATACCACACCATCGCAAGCAGAAAGTAGGAGCCTTAGAACAGGCAACACTCAATCAAGGACTTCTAGGACTCGTTACTTTAGGTTTGAGAGAACGAGAACTGAAAGGTCGTATACGGAGGAAAGCAGCTATCGACCCTCGCATACACACCAAACGACGTCTAGGCACACAGAGTTGCCTAGTGTAACATGCCCGGGGGATACCCGCGCGCGTTAAACAGTTCGGACTCCCAAGATCTCTTTGATCTCATGTTTCACGAGTGCAATGTGAAACGTAGATGAGAGTCCAGAGTTGGAAACTTTTATTAAAAATCCATTTTATTGCAATTTTGTCAAAAATGGACTGCGTCATCAGATCTCAGAGTCGCCACCTAATATTTTGGGAAATTAGGAAACCCATGACTCGGTACCAAGGCCACTGTTCGTCGTAACCAAGGATGCTTGGCTCGGAACCTTAGGTATGAGAGGGGAAGGTCGATAATGAGCACCCCCGCTCACCCGATCAAAAGATCGGCCTCTACTAAACCATGATATGACTTTTTATTTTCTTTATATGTTCATGTTTTGATTATTGAATAAATCCTAAAATTTACAATGTGAAGCATACAAGTATAGACTAGTTTGCTCAAATTGGAATAATTCAATTTCATGTTTGTTTTTTGAAAAGGGTTTGAATCTGCCACTTGACAAAGTGGGCTTAAAGTTTGTGAATTTGCCCCTGCAAAGTGGGCTTAAAACGTACATTTATTGAATTATTCCAATCTAAGCAACAAGCCTTCATCCACAGGCATTCATACAGTTTATCACTTAAGCAAATAGCCACATGGTAGGATACTAACACATAGTAAGAAAAACACACACAAATGAGATGCTAAAGCATAAAAACTCACAGATTGACCGACGTCCCTCGAACAACTACAAAACAAAAGTTAGTAAAATATGCATGATCTTATATACAGAATCCTAATGCAATTCACTCATGATATGCAACTAAAGATTCGGCTTCTAAGATATGACATGTGAATCATCTCAAGAACATAAGGTAGCGCACATAATCACATAGGAATTGATTAAATCCACAAATGCAAACTTAGCCGAATCAAGATGCATGAAACATGCATGTAAAGCATGAATATGATGAAAAATAAATATGATGTTTTTGTACAAATAAGGAAAGCAAGTAAAAGAATGGGATAGAAAGAAGCGGGGATGGGGAATTATTACAACACTTGAAAGAATAATTACAAACCAAATTACAGAGGGATGAGGAGAATGTTACAACAAAATAAAAAAAATAAAAAAAAACCTCGCAAAACACTCAAAATAAAATAAATGAAAGAAAAAGCTTCATGTGCCTTGGAATTGTTGGCGGAAATTGGTCAACATTGAGAGGTTATGCCATCTTGTCAAAAGGAAGCTAACCGACCGGCCAAATACGCCGGTCGGCCAACTAGGCCGAGCAAAACCTGTCTTGTTGCGAAACCAAGAAAAGGAACAAACAAGAAATATGTACGTGGCTCAACTAACCACTACCGGTTAGCTTAAAATAAGGAAACAAAAATAGAAAGTGCAAAATTATAACAAAACTAACATGAACCTAAATTAAGAAAACAAATATAAGGTAGAACATGTAAGATTAAAACAAAACTAATATGAAACTAATATAAGAGGATAACTTTAACCTAGGAAATGCAAGATTACTACACAACTACTATGAAACTAAAACAAGAAAACAAATAACACAACATAACTACTACAAAGCTAAAACAATAAAATAAATATGGGATAGAATATGCAAGATTACAATAACACTAACATGGACCTAAAACAAATAAATAAATAAATAAATAAATATAAAATAGAACATGCAAGATTACAACAAAACTAATGTGAAACTAAAATAAGAAAACAAATAACACAACTACTACAAAACTAAAATAAGAAAATAAATAAGGGGTAGAATATGCAAGATTACAACAAAAGTAATATGAAACTAAAATAAGAAAATAAATATAAGATAAAACATGTAAGAAAAATGAAAGAATTGAAAATTCACCTTGCAAAGAAGGATTGAACTTCTTGATTTTCAAACTTCCTCTTGATCACCCTCAAGGTTGTGAATTATGATTTTAATCCTCAATTCAAAAGCTTGGAATTTGAGCTTAAAATAACGGTTTTGAACAAGTGTATGATCACTCTTTTCTTGGCAAGAATACTCTCTTTGGTTAAGGCTTTGAGTGATTTTTGACGAGGAGAGACAAGATGTAAGAGGTTATGTAACTTCACTAGTTTGGCAAAACAACTCTCTTGTTTTTAAGACTTCTTTTCTCTCAAATTCTAACACAATTTTAGCATTCTCTCCCTACCCTTCTCTTCTTCAAAAATCCTCCCTCAATTCAAGACTAGAGCTCTCATTATATAGCCAATGCAAGTAGGCAATGGTGGAAGACAAAGTGGAGTTAATGGGGGACAATGTATAATGGAGGTGAATGATGAATGGTGATGGTGTGGTTGCTTTAGGAAAATGGATTATGACTTGAGATGGTGGAATGTGATTATGAAAGTAGATGGTGAGTGGGGATGGTGGGATGTAATTATGGAAGTGGATGGTGGAGTGTAATTATGAAAGTGGATGATGAGTGGAGATGTTGGAGGATGAGTGGGTGCACTTGAATGGATCAAAAAATGGCTCAATGGGGTGTCCCAACCGAACTAAAACCAAGAAAAACGGGGCTGCTGCTGTTTTGGGCCGAGTCAACAAAATCTGCTTTTAAGTCCAACTTCAAATGGGCATATCTCCTCCATATGGACTTGGTTTTAGGCGGTTCTTGGGTCTAAATTGAAGCCCCAGAAGTTTACTTTCCAATGGTGGTGGCCTCACAATTAAATTCCAAGTATACAAAGAGATATGCCGAATTTAGTGAAGACTATTCATTTCCCGCGGGCCCAGGTCAACAAAATCTGCTTTTAAGCCCAACTTCAAATGGGCATATCTTCCTTATATGAACTTGGTTTTAGGTGGTTCTTGGGTCTAAATTGAAGCCCCAGAAGTCTACTTTCCAATGGTGGTAGCCTCACATTTAAATTCCAAGTGTACAAAGAGATATGCCTAATTTAGTAAAGGCTGTCTCGGGCTGGGTCAACAAAATCTGCTTTGAAGCCCAACTTCAAATAGGCATATCTCCCTTATTTGGACTTGATCTAAGGTGGTTCTTGGGTCTAAATTGAAGCCCCAGAAGTCTACTTTCCAATGGTGGTGGCCTCACATTTAAATTCCAAGTGTACAAAGAGAAATGCCTAATTTAGTGAAGGCTGCTCATTTCCTTCTTAATGATTTGATACTCATTCTTTTCCTAAACCAGTTTTCTTTCATCCCCTTCTATTTCCTTTAACTCCAAACCTATAAAGAAGATGTTTTAAATATTTTTCAAAAAAGTTCACCTCCCTTCCATTTATTTCCACTTTGTCCTTACTCGGTTTACTGAAAAGTGCAACATTTTAATCGAAATAGGAGCTTCGGGAAGTTGTAGAAACATTAAAAAAAAAAAAAAAAACATATTTTGAAAAGAGGGTTTTAAGGTCTAAAATAGTTTGGCCAAAAAATGGGTGAAGGTTGGGATTAAAACTTAAATTCCATCTTTCTTACTGAGAATTTTGTGAGAAACACATTCTGATTGTCATCATCGGGTAATCAAAAGAAAGCGCCTAAGTCTTAAGGCCGGTCAAAATGGGGTGTCTACACCTAGATCATCTGACCTGCGAACAGTGCTCGAGGAAAGGGCCCGATGGAAGGAGGACAACAGGGCTCGCGACCCACGCAGAGTTTCAGCCCTGTAGCAGTTGGCCCCTAGGACGCATGGGAGTGTCGAGGTAGGGATGCCAATGCCGCGCTTTACTTACGAACAAGTAGACAAAGTATTAGCAAGGTTATAGAGCTCGTCGTTTGTTCCGACAATTGAGAACACACCACTACTTTTCAGGCTTCCACCAGTCCAAATTCACCACCTATGAAGGGAAGACAGACCCTACATGCACTTAAGCCACTTTCGCCAGGTTATGGCAGTATACTGGCGAAACGAGGCCCTAATGTGTATCCTGTTTCTATCTAGCCTTGGCGACCTAGGTCTAACCTGGTTCGAAAGACTGCCAGAAGGCAGCATAGCCTCATGGGCACAGTTGACAGAAGCGTTCGTGACCAGGTTCAGAACGAATACCAAGACACCAGTGGAGATCAACCAGCTACTCTCCATTGACATACGAGAAAAGGAAACATTGAGGCCTTACAACATTCGCTATTGGGAGACCTTCAACTAAATTGGGGATTGCCCTACCAATTTCGCTATTACACAATATAAACGAGGTTTACCAATCAGTAACAAACTAAAGGACTCAATAACAATGATGCCACCCCTCACGATGGAGGCCCTAATGGAGAGAGTATATCAACATATCCGAGTAGATGAGGATAGCGCCCGTGCTAAAGCAAAATCTGGCGCAACAGCGATGCTAGATAAAAAGACTACAGCGAAAGTCAACACGGTGGAACAACCAAGCAGGAATGGGCGCGACAGGCGAACCAACAGAGAGGACCCAAAAAAAAGAAACTTAAGAATCCGCACTGCCATTACCACAGTATTCAATAAGCCTATCTACCAGATTCTCAGCGAGATACGTAATGAACCCTTCGATCGGCGGCCAGCCAAGTTGGGAGAAGCACAAAAAAGCTATGACGAGAGGTCCTGATGCACCTTCCATGATGAAAAGGGGCACCGCACTAAAAATTGCACGCCATTGAGGCAACATCTGGAGGAGTTAGTGGCAACTGGGCACCTGGACCAGTACATAGAAGGAGGGACACAACCAGCTCCCCAGGACCTCAACAAATCGAACGGGATCATCGAACCTGAGTGGGATCATCGAACGTCATACATGGAATCATCGAACCTGAGTGGATATGTGAACTCAGGGGGACGATCAAAAATGCTGAGCACTTGAGAGAGGTATTAAGTGCACAGCCTACCATCAAAAAGGGCAGAACAGAAGCTACGAACGTCATATCCTTCTCAGACAAGGATCTAGCAAGGCTATATTGCCCTCACAATGATGCACTGGTGGTGACTTTGTGCATCAAAAATTTCGACATCAAGCGGATTCTGATTGACCAAGGAAGCTTATGTGAGATAATGTACTATGAGACCTTTAAACGGCTGAAATTGGAGGACAAAGACTTGGCACCTGCGACATCTCCCCTTGTCGGTTTCAACTCAATGCCAAAGTGGCCGGTAGGCAAGATAATCCTCCCAGTCAAGGTAGGAACCATGACAAAACAGGTGGAATTCTGGGTATTGAAGGTCCCCTCCACGTACAACATAATCCTGGGAAGGACATGGCTGCATGCCATGCACTCAGTGGCGTCAACCTATTATCAGGCATTACGATTCCCCAACGAAACCGACGTGATTGAAGAAGTCTTAGGAGACCAAATCATGTCGAAGCAATGTTTCGTCACAGTAAATGGAAGTCATGCTGCAAAAGGGTTTGTACAGATGATGGAAAAGCTAGAGAGCAATGAATGTTTGCGGATGTCAGCAAAGCAGCTGAACAGAAGGCAGTGGAAGACTTAGTAGAGATAAGGATAGATGAAAAGAACCCAAAACAGTTCTTTTTGCTCGGCTCGTCTTTTTCCAGCACTGAGAAAATAGAGGTCATGGAATTCTTAACCTCTACCATTGAAGTGTTTGCCTGGACACCATACGACATGCTTGGCATTGACCCAAACTTCATCTGTCACCAACTTAATGTCCACCCAACTGCCAGACCAATTATACAGCGCACTCGAAGATCGACACACCACCACGCGAAGATAGTAGCAGAGGAAGTGGGAAACTTGCTGGAAGCAGGAGCCATCAGAGAAGTACACTGTCCCAGGTGGATCTCCAATACCGTAGTAGTACCAAAGAAGAACGAAAAATGGCGTGTGTGTGGACTACAAAACAGTCAACAAGGCATGCCCAAAAGACAGTTTTCTCCTACCACAGATAGACCAACTGGTAGACCTGACAGCAGGACATAATCGACTTAGCTTCCTTGATTCGTATAGAGGTTACCATCAGATCGCTATGTTTGAACCAGACCAGGAGGTCCCATCATTTACAACGCCTAGAGGATTGTATTGTTACAAGGTCATGCCCTTTGGCTTAAAGAACGCAGGGGTTACATTCCAACGGATGGTCACCAAAATGTTTGAACCATTGTTAGGCAGAACAATGGAGGCCTACATAGATGACATGGTGGTCAAAAGCAAGGATAAGAAGGACCATCTCAGGGACCTAGATGAAATGTTCCAAATTCTGAATAAGAACAAGTTGCGCCTGAATGCATCCAAGTATGCATTCGGCGTAGGATCAGGCAAATTCCTAGGCTTCCTGGTAACCAACCGAGGTGTAGAAGCCCTCTCAGATCAAAGCAATCCAGGATCTGGAGAGGCCCAACACTTTCAAAGAGGTACAACATCTCACTGGCCTAGCAGCCGCACTCAACCGGTTCATAAGTCGGTCGTTAGACAAATGTCGACCATTCTTCCAAGCATTAAAGGCCAAGTTTGAGTGGGATGAAGAATGCGACCGCGCTCTAGAAAGCTTGAAAGAATACATGACCTCTCCACCATTGTTAGTAACCCCAGTGCCAAGAGAAGAGCTCTTTTTGTACTTAGCGGTTTCACAGCATGCAATCAGTACAGTGTTGGTCAGAGCGGAAGGAATCCAACACCTGCCTATCTTTTATGTTAGCAAAACCTTGCTGGGCGCTGAAACCAGGTACCTGCCATTAGAAAAACTGGCATTAGCTTTGACAATGGCCTCAAGAAAGTTATCACACTACTTCTATGCCCACACCGTGATCGTCCTAACAACTTTTCCATTAAAGGCCTTGTTTGAGAGGGCGGATTTTTTTGAACGAATCTTAAAATGGGCAGTGGAATTGGGACAGTTCAATATCAAGTTTTAACCCAGAACCACAATAAAAGCCCAAGCTTTAGTAGACTTTGTGGCTGAGTTCACTCCAGGAAGCCATCACATTTGCCCAGTCGACTTGACCAATGCAACCGGAGTAGGGGGGAAAGTGCCGCGGGAATTGCCCAGCTCCCAATACAAGAGGCCCAACTACATGGCAAGCGAGGCAGGCTTGAGGACAGGAAGGAAGGGGCAAACCACGCTATTCCCAACAAGGACTCATCAAAAAGTAAAGACTTGGGGCAGTCAAATAGTGAAAATCAAACCCCAACAATAGACATGGACTTGAAAGAGAACATCAGCAACACCTATGACCCCAAGACATCATCCGACCCCACTACTTGCTGGAAACTATTCGTCGGCGAGATATGGAAGCTCTTCGTAGATGGAGTATCCAATAGGCACGGTGCAGGACTTGGCATAGTCTTCATCTCACCAGATGGCTTAATAGTGGAACAAGCAGTCAACCTTGGCTTCCCAGCATCCAACAATGAGGTGGAATATGAAGTACTGTTAGCAGGCCTAAAATCAGCACTTTTCATGAAGGCCACCGAGCTAATGGTTTGCAGTGACTCCCAGCTAGTAGTAAACCAAATTTTAGGCGACTACGAGGCAAAAGATGAGAGGATGGCTAAGTACCAAGAGTTAGTCAGAAAGGAGATCATGAAGTTCGAAGTAGTTCGGATAGAACAAATCGGCCGATAAGAGAACAGTAGAGCAGACGAGCTGGCAGGTTTTGCTTCAATGGCAGATACATCTATTCCACACCCATTATTGATCAACTTCCTACTCATACCAAGCATTGAAGAACCCGAAGTAGCTGAGGTATGTTGTGCCGAACTAGGCCCTTCATGGATGGATCCCATTATAGTATTCTTAAAAGACGACATCTTACCTGAAGAGAAGAAAGAGGCCAACAAAATAAGAGCAAAGTCAAAGCGATTTTGGCTCTCTCCATCATTGGCGTTATACAAAAAATCATTCACAGGACCTTACTTGAAATGTGTCCATCCTAGCAAGGTCGAGGCATTTTTGTTCGAGATACATGAAGGCGTATGTGGAAGCCACCAAGGAGGAAGATCATTGGCTTATAGAGCAATCTCACAAGGATATTGGTGGCCATACATGCAGGCAGATTCTAAGAAATATATCAAAAGATGCGAGAAATGTCAGAAGTTCGCACACCAGATACACCAACCAGCCAGAGAGCTTCTACCATTAACTAGCCCATGGCCCTTCGCAATGTGGGGCCTAGATATAGTGGGACCACTTCCAACAGCACCCGGCAACAGAAAGTTCTTTCTTGCAGCAACAGACTACTTCACAAAGTGGGTGGAGGCTGAAGTACTCGCATCAATAAAGGAGAAAGATGTAAAAAAGTTCGTCTGACAGAATATCATAACCCAATTCGGCATACCCAAGGTTCTAATATCTGACAATGGCACTCAGTTTGATGGCAAAATCTTTAAGGGCTTTTGCGAGGAATACAAGATAGAATTCTACAACTCTACACCAGCATACCCTCAAGCAAATGGTCAGGTAGAAGCTTCAAACAAAGTCGTCTTAGATGGTTTAAAGAAAAAGTTGGAGAGAGCAAAAGACAAGTGGGCTGAGGAACTTCCTCATGTTTTATGGGTTTACCGTACCACACATCGGCAGTCAACTGGTGAAACGCCTTTTTCTTTGGCCTATGGCATGGAGGCAGTAATCCTACCGGAAGTAGGCATTTCCACTATTAGAAGTGAAAATTTTGACCCAAACTTAAATGAAGAAGCCATAACCTTGGAACTCGACCTGGCAGAAGAGAGAAGGGAAAAAGCTCTAGTTCACATTGCCTCATACTAGTAGGAGTTATCCAGAAAGTATAACAAAACGGTGCATCCGAGGCAATTCAAGATTGGGGATTGGGTATTACGCAAAGTAATGGGCAACACTTTGGTACCCGGAGATGGAAGGACCATACAAAGTGGTTGGTTTAGCAAGAAAAGGGGCATATCACTTGGAAGATGGAGATAGCAAGGCTATTCCCAGGCCATGGAACACTGTCAATCTCAAGTTATTTTATTTTTAACTTTTTCTTAGAATATTTGTAATTTTTTCCCTTTTTCAAATAAAACAAGTAGTTTTTTCGGCGTAAGTCTTTCTACTGTAAAAGTTGTTCTCAGTCATTGCCAGCAAGGGGCAATCAGAAAGTTTGGCAGGAATAACCAAACATCGAGCTCTCTTCAGCCGAGATCAAGATCTAGGCTGAAGAAGGTTGGTAGGAATAACCAACATTTAGCTCTCTTCAGCCGAGATCAGGATCTAGGCTGAAGGAGGTTGGCAGGAATAACCAACATTTAACTCTCTTCAGCCGAGATAAGGATCTAGGCTGAAGAAAGGTTGGCTGGAATAACCAACTTTTATCTCTCTTCAGTCGAGATAAGGATCTAGGCTGAAGAAAGGTTGGCTAGAATAACCAACATTTATCTCTCTACAGCTAAGATCAGGATCTAGGCTGAAGAAAGTTGGATGGAATAACCAACACCTAGCTCTCTTTAGCCGAGATAAGGATCTAGGCTGAAGAAAGGTTGGCTGGAATAACCAACATTTATCTCTCTTCAGCCGAGATCAGGATCTAGGCTGAAGAAAGTTGGCAGGAAAAACCAACATTTAGCTCTCTTCAGCCGAGATCAGGATCCAGGCTGAAGAAGGTTGGCTGGAATAACCAACACTTAGCTCTCTTCAGCTGAGATAATGATCTAGGCTGAAGGCAGGTATGACCAACATTTAGTAAACAGTTTACAAAACTCTTGAACCAAGATAGTTATCTCGGCAATAAAATGTTAAAAGACAATTACATGTAAGTGTAACCGAACAAACAGTCGAAGAAAAAACACATTTCATTCCATTTCAAAGTGTTCATTATATGGAAGAGGCTTAAGCCCGATTACAAATTCTTCCAAAAAACAAAACGTCAAAATAAGAAGAAAGAGGGGGGTCAAGCAAACAGATTGTCCAAATCTACATCCAGGTCAACCCGAGCTTCACCACTCGGTAGCCCGGCCCCAGCAAGTAGATCGGTCACAGGCGCATCATCAACCGGACTTGGCACCGGTGGATCCACCCGAGCTGGCAGAGCAGTTTGGAGACCGTGATCAGTGGTGACAGTTGGGGCGTTGTTTGGTTATGGAGATTCCTCTTCCCCCCTTTCTTGAAGCAACTTTTCTTAGATGGCATTGGCGTAGTCTGCCATATAACTTGGAATAAAGTGAGGAGGAGGGTTCTGGAAGACCTCGGTTTCTAGACCATAACCGAGCTTTGTGGCAGCCGCCTTCCATCCGCATTTGAAAAATATATACTTTGAAGCTCTACATTACAGGATGTAGGTCGCCTCTTCTTCCTTGTAGCCCTTGTCTTCAGCATCCTCTATTTTCTTGTTTAGCTCAGCAATCTCGCCGTCTTTTTTCCTTTCAAGCTTGGCCAGTTCGCGCAAGTAGTGGTCTTTTAGTGCGGCTAAAGCTTTTTGCTTGTCCGCTTCCGCCGCGTTGACCAACTCGGTAAGTCAGGAAGTTTCAGATTCAAGCTCGGTCGTTTTTTGCTTCGCTTCGTTCAACTCGGCCGTTTTAGCGTTGGTATCTACTATAACCAGCCGCGCTGTCTTACGCAGCTCTAGCACGCGCTTGTGAGCAACGTGGTTTTTCTACATGGCCTGCAAAAGGAGAGATAGCACTTATGATTAAAATCGAGCAAACAGATGGTGTTAAATAGAGAACAAACAAATGGAGCACTTACCAACACTATTGACTTAATTGCCGAACGGATGGCCTTGAGTTCGATGAGGTGATCGTGGTGCTCCATGTCGGCTGGCAGACACACGCTTTTTGCAAGGTTGAAGGCAAGCGTGTGGTCCTTGTCTGCCACCACTGAGTCTGTGTTTAAAACAACCTGGTTCTTGTATGTTATTTTGGGTGCCCATTCTGAAGGGCTAGCTCGGTTAGTATGGATGATCTCAGGGCTTAGTGGTGTTGTCTCAGAAAGCGGGCAATCTTCCTCATCAGTCAACCGCCGCTGCTCGGTCGAAGAGGTGAAGGCACGCTTATTTGGCCGAGATGATGAGGCCTAGGCTGTTGGGAGGGCTACCACAGCCTCGTGTGTTTGATCGGCTTGTGATGTCTCGGTTAGATCACCGCTGGCTGGAGTAGTTGTTTCGGTGATCAAGGCTCGAACAGCTCAGCGCTTGGCCATTTCTTGCTCTTCAGTTAAGGGAACGAGGTTTATTTGTGGCAAGTTGGGGTCCGGTTCTAGTATGGTTCCAATAGAAAATCGGTTACTCTAACATTCCTCCTTCCACTGTATCGATAGGTCGGCTCAACGTTAAGTAGCTCGGCCTAACCTCGATGACGGTATCGAAGTGCGGCGCGGAGAGCGTCTAGGTTGGGGTATTGGTATTGTGACTTTAGTTAGTTCAAGTCTGCATAAGGAGAAAGGTAATAGTTAGCGCGGTGTAAAAGTTATAAACAACAAGAGCAAAAAACAGACAAACTAAGCCGAGGTATTCATATCGGTTGTTCCTTTATTCCAGTTAATACTGTAGCCCGGTATCTGGGCTTCATAGTCTTCAAAATTGCCAGAAACCCAGAAGAAGTCGTCGTCATTCACGTCTTTGTCCGATGTATTTTTAATTATTTTCTCTCGGCATCTTCTTATTCTTAAATAATATACCCAACCGTCCTCATTTTGGCCGAGTGAGTATTGATGGAATAGCTCAGCCAAACCGAGGTTGAGGCCAAGCCGACGGTTTAGTTCGACAATGCCGTTTATTATTCTATATGAATTTGTGGAAAGTTGGGTGGGGCAGAGTCTTGTATGCCTAAGGAATTCACAAAGGAGAGGCTGAACAGGAAATTGAAGATCGGCTTCTACAATGGATATTACGATAAAGGGAACAAAGCCTGGTTTTCCCCAGGGCGTGGTATCTAGTTTGGCTAATGAGAGATGTACATTATCAGGAATGTGATAGTCATTTCGGAACTCTGCTATCGCCCTAGGTGAGTCCACCAGCAACCGGTATTTTCCCATTTAACTTAAGTTGTAAATAAATTAATCCTAGCTCGGCACGATTGAGGCTTTGGTTGGCTCGGTTGAGCAAAGTTGCCTAGGGGCAGGGTGCAAGGGCGTGCCTAGCCAACCTAGTCAAGTCTACAAAGTGGAAATAAGAAGTGTTATGCCCAGACAACTGGACCAGACTAAGTAAACAGTCAATTTACAAAAAGAATTATAAAAGCTTAGCTTGGTCACATACGGGAAACGTGGTGTTTTCAGTTCGGTTGAATAGGAAGGCTAACACAAGACCTCTAGCTCGGTTCGAGGTCAGTTTGCAAAGTGCTTAGTTCGGTCGTGATCAAGACTACAAATTTAATAAACAACACCTAGCTTGGTCTTAAAACAACTTGGGATTTGCAAACAAGTATCTAGTTCGGTCAAGTGTGCACCTACCACAAACAAGTTCTTATCTCGGTCGTGGTGTTTTATTGGATAAAAAAGGATTGCATTCAAGATTGATTAAAGAACCCAGTCAAAATACGATTGAGGTCTGGGCGTGTGGTTTTTGGGTTTGTGGTATTTCTTCAAACATTCTAGTATGTATATAAACACATGTGTATATATATATATATATTTCTATGCTGTGCATATGCATGGAGAAAACAAAGATGTAAGAAGGATTTGAGCCGCTTACAGTCGCAAAATGAGAGATCGAAGATCAACACAATAAGGATGCTTACTGGAGCACAAGTTTTGCAGATGTTGTGGTCGTGAAAATGGAGGCTTAGAAGTGCGAAGAGTAAGAGAGGATGAACAGTGGAGTGTTTTTCAAAATAGGGGTGCTTTTGTTTAAAATACACGAAATGGGCGGGACTGTTCAAAATTTTCAGAGTACGAAGACGGCTGTGACAGCTATAGTTGTCCAATGGAAGCTAGCCACGTGTCCAAGGGAATAGAAAATGATTTAGACGTACAGAGCAATTAAAAAAACGTTTATGAACCGGACTAATCGATAGCCTGGTAGAACAGGAACTCGATGGGACTACTTGCTTTAGCTCGGTCAGTTTTGGACCTTCAGCTTGGCTGGTAACAGGTAATCCCAAATCATGCATTGCAGATGGAATTAAGGGCAATTGAGAGGGAGTTTTTATGTGCATTTAGGGCCGAGCTAGGCCCAGATATTGTAGTGGACCGATCTATGGGCCGTAGTGAAAAGGACTTAGCAATTGGACCTTGCTTATGTTAGCTCAGTCTAAGTATGGTCACAGTTACCTCGGTCAGAGTAGTAATAATTAGCTCGGTCATAGTGTTCAGATCCGAGGTATAGTTGAACAGTGACCGAGCTAAGCGTCGTTTGAGGCACGCGCCGAGCTGAGTTTTTTTTAGGGCTAAGAGTAGCTCAGTTGTTTAGTCATATTACCGCAGTAAAACCATCTCACTTGGTTAGCCAGTGAAAGGGGTGTAGAAAGATGAGCATTACCTTTCTGATTCCTAGGAAGACTCTACATTAGAGAAAAAGAGTCCTACTAGGATTGTGCCACGCAGAATCTATAAAAGCTCATAGTAGGACCTATGTATAGGTATCACAACTTTGATTCTCAAATACACAGAGCTTTTGTCTATTGTCTATTTTGCTGACTTAGGCATCAGAGGGGTTTCCGGCACACACCCGCCAGCTAGCTCACGTTTGTGTTTTCAGGAAGTAAAGCGACGACGTTTGGAGGAGTGCAAACTTGATCAACAGGATTATACGAGGAAATTATTTCGTGCTCGTACATACGTCATCTCTGGAAAACATACAATACAAAAAGTTGAGAAAACAGAGATTTAGATAATTAGACAGGCTGCAATTGCAGGCTTTCTTTGAGCACATGGTGCACCAAGAAGACAATCAAGCGGTACAATTTGTCTCTTGTAAAGAGTTAGGAAGCAAGCAAGAGCATTAGACGCTTAGCAGTAGGAAGGAGTTAGGAATTTGTAGAAGGAATGATGGAATTTGTTTTTGTTAAACAGGAAGGTAACCCAAGAGGGGGGGTGAATTGGGTAATTAAAAATTGAATTTAAAAAGAGTTTCAAAAGATATTATGTAATTAAATGCAGCAGATAATCAAATGGTTAACAGAAAGTAAAGAGAATAGGAAAGAAGAACTTAACACTAAGATTTATAGTGGTTCGGCTCACCGGCCTACGTCTACTTCTCAAGAATCCTCCTTCAGAATTTCTTCACTATGAATCGATGCACCACCAAGCTCTTCCAACCTGAGGTGTGTTACAAAGGATTTACTTCAATCTGTTGAGGACCTCACCCAACAAAAAGCCTCACTCTACAAATGTTTCACTCAGAAACTAAGAAATTAGAAGAAAAGGTTTAACTGTCCTCTTTTACAAAAACTATCTCTCAAAAGATGGATTAAGAAAGTGTAAGTTCACACGACGTTTTGGACTTGTTTAAATCTGAAGATGGGAGAACACAAGTCAAATCACGGATATGAAAATGATGCTCAGTATGTTTGGTGTAGTTGCGGTAGGATGTGATATACTTCAGATCTGGAAAACATTCTTGATTTATAGCTTTTATCTGACTCAACTCTTTGAAGAAAAAACATACCCACGTAAGTAAACTATCCGTTAGGCAAACAAAAATGTTTCCAGCTGTTGTGAGTGGAGAATGTTTGGTACAAGCTGTTTTCTGACCATTAGAGATGGAGCTTCCTTAAAGGAAGTGATGCCCATGCTTGGAAGATAAGATAATGGTGGAGGGATATAATGTTGACTCCATGTTCTTTCCTTTTTCTAATCTTGGGAGAGGTGTGAGTGGAGAATGTTCCCACCATTAAGTCAGAAAATATTATCCCAAAGTTCCTTTTGATTAGAATAATATCTGTCTGATGATGATGTCATAGAGACCCCCTTTGAGTTGGAAGATGGCGGCTAGGTTATGTTCAACCCAGTCATAAAGGTGTCGACCCCTGCAGATTGGGTGTCGACCCTTTGCTCTGACTTTTCTTTCCTGAGTTGAATTTCATGTGTTCCAGGTATCGACCCTTATCTCATTTGGTGTTGACCCTTGCGACTGAAGTGTATACTGCTTTTTGGTGTCGACCCTTGCTGCTGTTGGTGTCAACCCTTACATTTGGAGTGTATATTGCTTTTTGGTGTTGACCCTTGCAGTTGTTGGTGTCGACCCTTGCATCTGAAACACTTAGTCATTTTTTCAGCTTCTCCCTGGTGTCGACCCCTGCTTTTTTGGTGTTGACCCTTAGACCTGTGTTAGATAAGATAGAGTTTTACAACCAAGATCTAATGCTTATATTTTTGATGACCCAAAAGTTATTTGAATCATAATATTCTAGAGTCCCAAATGAATTAGAAACATGAAGCACAGATATTAATTTGAATACTTCAAATAATCATAAGAATAAAATATTCGTCATTAATAAAAATCAATAGAAATTTAAGTTTGAGTAACCTTGGGGCTAACAATCTCCCCATTTTTTATGATGACAAATATTTAAAGTTTTCAAACTATTATGTAAAAGGAAGGTATGAAAGGAGTTTTTGAGAATGTAGATTTTGAAAAGAATCGAAAACTCCGCCTATACATAGGGCTTCATGACCAAAGCAAGGAGAGTGAGAAAAATATATGTGTAGGTAATATGATAACTTGATATAGAATAAGCACCCCCTGTCAATGTGCATTGAACCATTGAATTGTAAAAAATTAATTTTGTGATTATTTTGATTGAATGAAATCACAAGCATTGAATGAGATCACAAAAAGTTTCATAAGTTTCCACAAGCTTGTGTATAAAAGACATATTTGTAGAATAACCAAAGCAACATAAAACAAAAACTTTCCAACTAGTGTTACCAAAAGAGGTTTGTAAACAAGACAAGTAACCATCCAAGACATGTACAACCATCTATTTCAACTAGTTACTACCCTGAGAGAAATACAAACTGTGCAACATATATGTATATATATATATATCCAACCAACAACCAAAAAGGATAAAACTTTCCACTATAGTCTGAGGGACACCAAAAATATAAAATATTGACAGAAAAATATTTTTTATTTTTCTCCCTCTTTTGTCATCAACAAAAAGAGGTGCGCAGCTTCAGCGAAAAGGAGGAGAAGGGCGAGGCCAATGTGGGGCAACTTCGTGCCACCCTTAGGAAAACCACAGCATGAATTTGCGAATTTGCTCACCCAAATTGTCGTTCCAGCGCTGCTGAAAGATTTGCCGAAATCCTTCGTTCGAGGCTTTGATTTCGTAGACAGCTATTACCATGCTCTCAACACTTTCTTTAGCAGCTGTAATGACTTGTTCTTGCTGCAGTTTCATGCGGTCAATGTCTTTTTGCATGGCAGTCTGCTGAGTGACAAGTTATAGAACCAAGGCGCTCAATTTGTCAATCTTTTCTTCCATAGCAGAGGATGAGGAGGCAGGGATAGTGTGAGAAGAGGATGGAATGGTAGAGGCAAGAATAGAGGTAGACCCTAGGGTTAGATTATTGAGCCTAGAGTTGATTGAAGCAATCCCATCAAAGAGAGGACCCTGAACCAAGGAATCAAGATGGTCAATTTTAAGAGATAAAGAGGAGAGATCAGAAGGAGATGGTGGAGAAGAGAGATCAGGAGAGGAGAAGTGACGAGTGGAGGAACTGGGAAGGGAGGAACCGGGGGTAGAAAAACCAGGGGAAGAGAGACTGGGTTCTTGGTTTTGGTCCAGATTCGGTTGATAAGAGAGTATCCCATATTATGTAGAGTTTCAGCCCCATACCGAGAAGGGTCTCGAGGGACTTTTTATTGCCCCATGAGGTCAATGTTGAAATGCTTGAAGAGTTTGGTGAAAATCATTCCAAAAGGAAGGGCCTGATTATTTTGTTTGTGAGCCTGAATGATGTAGTGAGTTACCAAAAAGCCAAAATCAATGAGGTAACCAGTGGCCAGAGCCCAAATGAGAAATGTATGACCGTAAGTGATGGCATCGAAATGGCCAGAACGGGGAATGATGTTGTGTGTGATAATGTGATGGAGTAGTCTTAGTTCGAGGGAAAGGTCTTTCCCAGAGACGGTGGCATTACCATGTAACTTGGGGTTATTGGTGATGAACCGAAGATCGATAAGGTGAGAGTAATTAGGTAAGCTAAGGACAGCAACAGTTGGTGTGACCCTTTCACCGTCATTGGAAGTTTTTAAAATGGAGTTTATGACAGTGGGATTTAGGGTAAAAGACACACCCTTAACAAAGCACTCGAGGGTATGAGAGGAAGATTGAGTATCATAAGAGTGATTTGCAAAAAATTCCTTGATCAGAGTGGGGTAAATGACACAATCAAGTTTTAACAAGAAGGACCATTTTTGGTTGTCAAACCAAGTTTTTATAGGGATGGAATGTTTCTCAAAAAAAGTAAGATCAATGGTTCTGCCAAAAATTACCTTTCGTCGATTGAAGTCCTTGTTGAAGGAGGATCGAGCTTCATTGTTCTTAAAGCGTTGGACAAAGGAAGAGGTAGCAGCAGTGGCTGAGGAGGTGGAAGAGCGATGACGCTTTCTAGTTTGAACTGGAGGAGGATCTTGAGATTCCATGGTGAGAAGAAAGAGGACGGTTGCTAGAAGGAGGAAAGATGATCGGAATGTGGATCGCCGGAATAGGAAAGAGGGGTTAGGGCTAGGGATTTAGTGGTGTCGTGAGAGAGAGAGGAAGGGTCGAGGAGTATTTAAATATATTTGAATGGGTGTCGGCCCTCGTAAAGAGAGGGGTTGACCCTTCGAATATAAAAAAATCGCGCGGCAAGTCCTTAGGCAACTAACAGGTGTCGACCCTTAGGGACGGGGGGGTCGACACTAAAAAGCAGTGTTCTTAAAAACATCAGGTGTCGACCCTATGGAGTAGGGGGTCGACCCTTAAGGGTCTCGCAGAGCAAAATACTAGTGCAAATCACACCAAATTTCACAAGGAAGTATAATAAAACATAAGAACCATCATAAAGGAATATTTAACAAGCCAAGTTCAGTTCGTATGAAATAAAATTGTTCCTCATTGAGAGGCTTGGTAAAGATATCGGCCAATTGTTGGTTTGTAGGCATAAATTCGAGTTCAATGTCTTCTTTAAGTACATGATCTCGTAGAAAGTGGTGCCTTATTTCAATGTGTTTAGTGCGTAAGTGTTGTATGGGATTTTTCGAAAGATTAATGGCACTAGTGTCATCACATTTAATGGGAATGTGATCAAAGTGGAATCCAAAATGAAGAAGTTGTTGTTTCATCCAAAGTATTTGAGCACAACAGCTAGTAGTGGCAATATATTCTGCTTCAGTAGTAAATAATGCCACTGAATTTTGTTTCTTACAAAACCATGAAGTGAGTGAATTTCCAAGAAATTGACAAGTACCATTAGTGCTTTTTCGGTCAGTCTACATCCCACGAAATCGGCATCTGAGTAACCATAAAGATCAAAAACATTTGTTTTAGGGTACCAAAGACCCAAAAGTGGAGTACCTACGAGATATCTAAAAATGCGTTTTACTGCGGTGATGTGAGATTCTTTTGGAGCTGATTGAAAACGAGTACACGTACACACACTAAACATGATATCAAGTCTACTAGCTGTTAGATAGAGTAAAGAACCAATCATACCTCGATATTTCTTTTCGTCTACTGGTTTACTTTGCTAACTTTGTCGATTTTAATCGATGTGCTCATAGGAGTTGCTGTCAGTTTGGACAGGTCCATTTCAAATCTTTTGAGAAGATCTTTGATATATTTTGCTTGAGATAGATGAATACGATCTTGGGTTTGTTTTATTTGTAATCCAAGAAAGTAAGTCAACTCTCCCATCATACTCATTTCAAATTCCCCCTACATATCCTTAACAAATTCGTCGCACAAAAATTCATTAGTAGCACTGAATATTATATCATCGACATAAATTTGAACAATGAGCATATCATTATTTTTTATTTTTATGAAAAGAGTGGTATCAATTTTTTCACGAGAAAAACGTTTTTCTATAAGAAAATTGCTCAAGGGTTCATACTAGGCTCTAGGAGCTTGTTTTAAACCATATAGGGCTTTTTAAAGTTTATACATGTAGTCAGGGTGTTTGTGGTTTTCAAAACCAGGAGGTTGTTTAACATATACTTCCTCCGAAATATAACCATTTAAAAAGGCACTTTTCACATCCATTTGGTAAAGTTTAAAATTTCTAAAACAAGCAAATGCAAGCAGCATACATATGGCTTCAAGGCGTGTAACAGGTGCAAATGTTTCATCAAAATCAATACCCTCTTCTTGGTTATAACCTTGGGCTACAATTCTAGCTTTGTTACGAATAACAACACCGGATTCATCCATTTTGTTTCGAAAGATCCATTTAGTTCCAATAACAGAATATTCTGTAGGGCGAGGAGACAAATTCCAAACTTCATTTCTTTCAAATTGATTTAACTCTTCTTGCATAGCAACAATCCAGTTTTCATCAAGTTCAGCCACAGAAAAAGTTTTTGGTTCAATTTGAGAAACAAAGGCTAAATTACCACAGATATTATTAAGAGACGAACGAGTTCTTACTCCTTGTATGGCGTCTCCTATAATGAGATCTTTGGGATGTCCATGGGCATACTTTCATTCTTTGGGTAGATCATGTTCCTTTATGGGATGGGCATGTTCTTTTTGAAGATCTTCCATTGAGATTTCAACATTGGGTTTCGAGGAATGAAGTTCATCATTTTCTGATAAATAAATGCCTTCAATCCTTGAATTAGAATCTGCAGCATCATCAACAATAATATTCTTGGAAGCAAATTAGATTCATCAAAAGCAACATGTATGGATTCTTCAACGAGTAAGGTTCTTTTATTAAAAACGTGAAATGCTTTACTAGAATTTGCATAGCCAAGAAATACAGCTTCATCAGATTTTGCGTCAAATTTTCTAAGATTCTCTTTATTGTTATTTAGTACGAAGCATTTACAACCAAATGCATGAAAATGGCCAATGTTGGGTTTTCTACCTTTCCATAGTTCATATGGTGTTTTCTTCAAAATGGGTCTAATCATGGCACAATTAATAACATAGCAGGCAGTATTTACGGCTTCCGCCCAAAAATATCTTGGCAAATTATTATCACAAAGCATAGTATGAGCCATTTCCTCAAGAACTCTATTTTTTCTTTCTACCACACCATTTTGTTGAGGAGTTCGAGGAGCAGAAAAATTATGATCAATGCCATGCTCATTATAAAATAGAATAAACTCATTATTATCAAATTCTCTACCATGATCACTTCTAATGGTACAGATAGTAAGACCAACCATATTTTGAATACGTTTACAAAGAGCTAAAAAAGAAGAGTAAGTATCACTTTTGTGTGCCAAGAAAATCACCTAAGTAAATCTAGTATAATCATCCACACAAACAAGGCAATAAGATTTTCCTCCAAGACTTAAGGTTCTAGATGGTCCAAATAAGTCAATATGCAATATTTGAAGTGGTCTAGATGTGGAAATGATATTTTTGGATTTAAAAGAAACTCGTGTTTGTTTTCCTTGTTGACACACATCACAAAGTCTATCCTTTTCAAAAACGATTTTTGGCAAGCCAATGACCAAATCAAGTTTTGAAAGTTTTGAAAGCAAATCCATATGAGCGTGTCCTAACCTCCTGTGCCATAATCATCCAGATTTATTTAAAGCAGATAAGCACTTGACATTATGATTAGGAGATAAACTATGCAAATCAAATGTATACACATTCTCATCCCTATGACCAACAAAAAGCACTAAGTTATCAGTAGAATTTTTAATAGTGCAGTAGGACTTATCAAAGGAAACATGATTGCCTTTATCATGCATTTGACTAATACTAAGTAAGTTATGTTTTAATCCTTCAACAAGCAATACGTTCTCAATAATGGGGGATGAAGTTTTACCGATACTACCTTCACCTATGATCTTTCCCTTACTATTGTCTCCAAAGGTTACATGACCTCCGTCTTTGGATTTAAGAATTGAGAACATTGCTCTATCGCCGGTCATGTGCCTTGAGCAAGCACTGTCGAGGTACCACCGGTTGTTGCTGAATTTTGACCTAAAGCACACCTGCAAGAATAAGATTTTTGTTGGCTTTTTGGTACCCATTCCTTTTTGGGTCCATGAGAGTTAGAAGTTGAAGTGTTTTTGGGAGCCCACTTCTTTTTCATTCTATTAAATGAGTTTCTCTTAGCAGGACAAAAACGAGAGATGTGGCCTTTTTTTTCCACAATAATGACATGTGATATGAGAATGATTAGATGATGCGTATGCAAAGGATTTTTGAAAAGTTATAGCTTTTGAAAATGGTTTATAGCCAATCCTCATTCTTTCAAAGGTTTGAGTTTAACTTTTGAGAATTTTGTCTAAGGTATCTCTCCCTTGAGTAAATTTTGAAAGAACATTTTTTAAGTCTTCTATGTTTTCATTTAAGACAATTTTCTCATTTTTTAGCATTTCATTTTCCTTTTGTAAAAATTCTTTTCGCTTTGAGATTCTTTCTCTTCTTTCATTGTCAAAATTTCATTTTCTAAAGTATTGATTTTAGAAGTTAAGAATTCCTTTTCTTGAGATAAATTTGAAATCATTTTCTTTTGACAATTACTTTTCAAACTCAATTTTTTAAATTCATCATGCAAGTCATCAAAAGCAGTTTGTAATTCATTGAAAGCAAAAGAGTCATTATTTACCTCATCTTCAAGTGTCATTAAGCATAGATTTGCAACTTCATTTTTGCAAATGTCCGTCTCTGAGTCGCTGTCATCACTGTCTTCTCCCCATGCGGCAATCATGGCTTTCTTCTTATCTTTCTTGAATTGTTTTTTAAGCTCTGGACATTCTGATTTGTAATGACCCGACTTGTTACACTCATAGCAGATCACTTCAGGTTTTTTATGACTTTCTCCTTTTTGAAGGTCTTTATTGAAATCTTTTCTGAAAAACTTCCTTACACCTTGCTTCTTTTTTACAAATCTTTTGAATTTTTTGGTAATGAAAGCCATTTCTTCGTCTTCTTCTGAAGCATCTTCTTCTTCCTCTTGAGATTTTGTGGTGAAAGCTATCCATTTCTTCTTATTCTTGTCTTCTTCTTCTTTTCCTTATTGCATAATGATCTTATGGGTTAGAAGAGATCCCATTAGCTCATTAAGACTTAGTGTTGATAGATCTCTTGCTTCTATCACTGCAATAACTTTGTTCTCCCAACTTTTTGGCAATGATCGAAGGACTTTTCTGACAATTTCTGCATTTGTGTAAATCTTCCCAAAAGATTTAAGACTATTTATAATATCAATAAAACGAGTGATCATTTGGGATATGTTTTCATCTGGTTTTATCTTGAAGAGCTCATAGTTATGAACAAGTAGACTTACTCTAGATTCTTTAACTTGAGTGGTTCCCTCATGAGTTACAATAAGTTTATCCCAAATTTCTTTAGCAGTGGTACAAGTGCACATTCTGTTAAACTCGGTAGCATCAAGTGCACAATACAACATATTAACAACTTTGGCATTTAATTGAATATCTTTGTAGTCAGCACTTGTCCACTCACTCTCAAGTTTGGGTACTAGCAGACCATCTACGGTTTTAGTGGGTACCTTAGGACCCTCACATATGATTTTCCAAACTTCATAGTCAGTAGATTGAATGTGCATAATCATGCGGGTTTTCCAATAGTTAAAATTTGTTCCACTGAAGAAGGGAGGTCTGTTTGAGGCTTGACCTTCAGGGAGAGAAGAACTAGGGTTTGCCATAGATCACTCTAAGACGGTTAAGTCACGTTACTAGAGACGTGGCTTTGATACCAATTGTTAAACAAGAAGGCAACCCAAGAGGGGGGGTGAATTGGGTAATTAAAAATTTAATTTAAAAAGAGTTTCAAAAGATACTATGCAATTAAATGCAGCAGATAATCAAATGGTTAACAGAAAGTAAAGAGAATAGGAAAGAAGAACTTAACACAGAGATTTATAGTGGTTCGACTCACCGGCCTACGTCTACTCCTCAAGAATCCTCCTTCAGAATTTCTTCACTATGAATCAATGCACCACCAAGCTCTTCCAACCTGAGGTGTGTTACAAAAGGACTTACTTCAATCTATTGAGGACCTCATCCAACAAAAAGCCTCACTCTACAAATGTTTCACTCAGAAACTAAGAAACTAGAAGAAGAGGTTCAACTGTCCTCTTTTACAAAAACTATCTCTCAAAAGATAGATTAAGAAAGTGTAAGTTCACACAAAGTTTTGGACTTGTTTAAATCTGAAGATGAGAGAACACAAGTCAAATCACAGATATGAAAATGATGCTCAGTATGTTTGGTGTAGTTGCGGTAGGATGTGATATACTTCAGATCTGGAAAACATTCCTGATTTATAGCTTTCATCTGACTCAACTCTTTGAAGAAAAAACATACCCACGTGAGTAAACTATCCGTTAGGAAAACAAAAACGTTTCCAGCTATTGTGAGTGGAGAATGTTTGGTACAGGCTGTTTTCTGACCATTGGAGATGGAGCTTCCTCAAAGTAAGTGATGTCCATGCTTGGAAGATAAGATAATGGTGGAGGGATATAATGTTGTCTCCATGTTCTTTCCTTTTTCTGATCTTGGGAGAGGTGTGAGTGGAGAATGTTCCCACCATTAAGTCAGAAAATATTATCCCAAAGTTCCTTTTGATTAGAATAATGTCTGTCTGATGATGATGTCACAGAGACCCCCTTTGAGTTGGAAGATGGCGGCTAGGTTATGTTCAACCCAGTCATAAAGGTGTCGACTC
Organism: Camellia oleifera; assembly: GCA_022316695.1. Classification (NCBI taxonomy): domain Eukaryota; kingdom Viridiplantae; phylum Streptophyta; class Magnoliopsida; order Ericales; family Theaceae; genus Camellia; species Camellia oleifera. The sequence goes on from CM039315.1 coordinate 14,558,361, forward strand.
CTGCAAATTGGGTGTCGACCCTTTACTCTGACTTTTCTTTCCTGAGTTGAATTTCATGTGTTCCAGGTGTCAACCCTTATCTCATTTGGTGTCGACCCTTGCGACTGAAGTGTATACTGCTTTTTGGTGTCGACCCTTGCTGTTGTTGGTGTCGACCCTTACATCTGGAGTGTATACTGCTTTTTGGTGTCGACCCTTGTTGCTGATGGTGTCAACCCTTACATCTGGAGTGTATACTGCTTTTTGGTGTCAACCTTTTCAGCTGTTGGTGTCGACCCTTGCATTTGAAACACTTAGTCATTTTTCCAGCTTCTCCCTAGTATCGACCCCTGCTTTTCTGGTGTCGACCCTTAGACCTGTGTTAGATAAGATAGAGTTTTGCAACCAAGATCTAATGCTTATATTTTTGATGACCCAAAAGTTATTTGAATCATAATATTCTAGAGTCCCAAATGAATTAGAAACATGAAGCACAGATATTAATTTGAAAACTTCAAATAATTAAAAAAATAAAATATTCGTCATTAATCAAAATCAATATAAATTCAAGTTTGAGTAACCTTGGGGCTAACAGTTTTCTTCTACTGTGTGTGGCTAATTTGAAGCCCACGTGGCCTGCCCAAATCTATAAGGGAAGAGCTCTTACAAACCAAAGAAGCAGCTGAGTTACACCAAGAAGTAGCAGCATTACACCATACTTACATACTTTTTATATAGGTTGTAGAAATAAATAAATAAAATGGGAAGACTTCAAGAAATGCTTACCTCAAGTTTGGATTGAGGGGGTTAGGTGAGATGGTGAAGAATTTGTTTTCTCATTTTGAGTACTTATTTTTCTCCCTCCAAAATGAGGAGAAAAAAATAGGGAAAGTTATGTTATTGTCGAACAAATATACCTTTTAATAATTAATATATTTCTCATTTATTATTTTCCTTAGTAAACTTAGAGCATTTACATTACGCTTAACAAATGTAAATTGGGTCATTTACATACAAGTCTCATTTTGTGAACTTATAATCCACTAAGTCCTAGATAAAATTATTTGCTCCTTCAGGTCCCATTAATTTTTAATAAACCAATTTACCCTTCCAACAAACTCCAGGCAAACTGTCTCGATGTCGCATTCCCTCTCCCTTATTGACCCATCAACCTTCTTCTTCGATTTACTGATCGTATTATCACTGGGCTTCGACCTCGATCTGCTTTCTATCAGATTATCTCGATCCGACTTCTGGCGATTCCGGACTTGACCCAGAGGGTTCGTTGGCTTCTCGGGGGTCTTGGAGCTCCATGGAGTCAGATCCGAGTGAACTTTGGTCATTTGATCGGACGATAATGGCTTCGATGATGATGAACCGACCATCTTCTTCGACTTGTACGAATCAAAAGGGTCTGAGTCTGAGGATTCCATTGTTGATGTTGGCAGTAGTAATGGATGGGGCTTTATAGATAGTTAGATATATATATATATAGAGAGAGAGAGAGAGAGCAGAGTGAGATAATGTATATGTTTGGAGGACGGTAGTTTTTACTGAGTTCACAAATGCTACACCACTTCCATTAGAGAGAAAGAGAGAGATCTAGGGTTTTTTTGAAATTGAGAGCCTTCTCAGTTTATAATATTTTCAGTTTTAATCATGAAAAAAATTGAGAAATTTCTCAAAATTGATAATTATAAATTTCTTAGTTTTGATAATATTCTCAGTTCATACTAGAAAAAAAATTGAAAAATTTCTTAGTTTTGATAATTATAAATTGTGAACATTCTCAGTTTTGGGATTAAAGGACAAAACGTCTTTTTACCTCTAAATGGGACTTATTGGTTCAAAAATTTTTTGATAGGACCTAAGCTACCACCAAATATGTAAATAGGACTTTTAGGTAATTAATCCATGTAAATTTTGATCAAATATATAATTAACAAATCATAAAATGCTTGCTCTATCAAGCTCAATAAATTAGTTCTAAATTAGCTTTTAGTTAATTTTGCTACTAGTAAAAACCCGTGCTATACACGGAATGTGAAAAAAATTAATAAATATGTTTATATAAAATAATATAAATAGTTAGATTTTTGTGTGTAAATTATGAAAATAAAAAAAAATTTGAAACTTACAATTTAAATTTTCAAATTTTATCACAATTTATGTATCAATTTTTAATTTATCACAACTTCAGTCATTTAACATTTAACTCCCTTACTAAAGTTGTAAATTTGGGTTAGTTGAACCCAAACAACTCCAGTCAAGCTTGCAAATTTTTAAAGATTAGGCAACATATTTTTTAATTCGGCAAGAATTTATGTAAAATTCAAAAAATCGAATAAATTTGAATAGATTTGGACAAAGACACCAAATAACAAGAGCAATTGAAACAAAATTCTATATATAAATATATAAAATTATTTGCTAATTTATTTTTTTAATAATAAATAAGATTAATTAAAAATTTAATATTAATGAACAAAAGCAAATACACCTTTTAGAAAAGAATCATCAAATAAGTTGATATTAAAAAAAAATTACATTTTATAATGTTATAAAATAATTTAAATGTGATTTTCAAAAAATATTTTTATTTTAAAAATTACAATAAAATATTTAAATATAATAAAATTAAATTTCATACAAAATAAAAGTATCTGGATAAAAAAAATTAAAAAAAAGGTAAGAAGAAAATTTAGAATGGTATTCTCATTTGATCTGAAAATAATTCTAAATGACCAATAAATTATCAACTATAATCCTCTTCTTTTTTTTTAAATAAAAAAATATTTCACAAACAATCACTTTTAATAGAAAAATAACATTTATTTTTATTTGTTTTAGCAAAAGTCACTTTTCAGCAATTTCAACCATAATTTTTTAATTTTTTATTTTAGTTTGCTTAATTGACAATTGAGATTTAAAAAAAAAAAAAAAGGCCCATCATGTTTCACAAGTGCTAAAAACAAGTTTAGATAAATAATAAGAAAAATATTTGAGACCCACCAAAAAAAAAAAAAACACATAATTGTATCCACGATGATTTGGTATCATATTTGTCAACTCTTCATTTGCTATACACTCAATGAACAAAGCCCAACTCCCTTGCCACATCATTGTGGATGAAAGTGTGGGTCTGTAACATTACTGGAACAATAAATTATCATGTGTAACTCCCAATTTTTTTTTATTATATAAAAAAATAAATTTCACCAACCATCACTTTTATAGAAAAAAAAATATTTATTTATATTTGATTTTAGTAAAAGTGACTTTTTAACTATTTAAAATTGAGATAAAAAAAAATTTAATAGAATCCATTATATTTGGCAATTGTTAAAAAAGTCATTAATTTTCTTAATGTTTTTATCTTTATGGTTGAAGCACCAATAAATCCCAAAATGTGATCTTGTAAACGGTTTAGTCCTTAATTTTTTCTTATAAACCCAAAGGTCCCATTAAAGTGGAAATCACATATAATGGTAGTTACTTACATGTTTTGGTTTAATTTTTTAGGAATAAAAGTGATTTTCTCAAAATGTAAAATTACACATTTGGACAATTTGAATTATAGAAATTTTGGATTTTCCTTCATTCTAAAACAAATCCCACATTACAAACAAAGCCTAACACTCTAATGTAACACTACAATAACGTAACACTTCAATATAACAAGCTAAAAAATTCATTGGTGTACTTTTCCCAGATGTAACTACATAACACTCAAAAAAAATTCTTTGATGTATTTTTCTCAAACGTAACACTCCAATGTAAAAAACAAAAAAATAAAAAATTTCTTAATGTATTTTTTCCAAACGTAACACTTCAATCAATGTAATCCCAAATATAACACTCTAATGTAGCATACAAAAATACTAAGAAAACTCCTTAGTGTACTTTTTCAAACGTAGCATTCACAGTTTGAAATTATATATTTGTTCAAAACTTGCTAAGAAATATTTGTACTCCTTTTGGAATGATTTGAAGAATCTTACATTTTTTTTTTTTTTTTAGTTTTACATTGGAGTGTTATATTTCGAAAAAGTACACCAAAAAGTTTTTTTTTTGTGTTACATTAGAGCGTTACGTTTTAAAAAAGTACACCAAAGAATTTTTTTGTGTGTTACATTGAAGTGTTACACAAAGAAATTTTTTTTGAGTGTTATATTGAAGTGTTACGCTTAGAAAAAGTACACTAAGGAGTTTTTTTGTGTGTTACATTAAAATGTTACATTAAGGAGTTTTTGTGTGTTACATTAAAATGTTACATTAAGAATTTTTTTAGAGTATTATATTAGAGTGTTACGTTTGGAAAAGTACATCAAGAAATTTTTTTATATGTTATATTAGAGTGTTATACTAAGGAGTTTTTGTGTGTTATATTAGAGTGTTACATTAAGGAGTTTTTTTGTGTGTCATATTGGAGTGTTACGTTTAAAAAAAATACACTAAGGAGTTTTTTTGTGTGTTACATTAGAGTGTTACAATAAGAATTAATTTTTTTGTGTGTTACTTTAGAATGTTACACTAAGGAGTTTTTTTTTAGTGTTATATTGGAGTGTTATGTTTGGAAAAACTACAACAAAGAGTTTTTTTATGTGTTACATTAGTGTTACATTTGGATGTTAATTAATGTCAATGTCACAATAGGGATGAACACCACAAAAAAGAATGAACACCACACCAATAACACCACAAACGGGGTAACATCATCTACCTACAAATCACTCCACTAAATCTCCAAAAAAAAAACATAAACGAAAAACCTACCTTACCCACACACTCCTAACATTAGGGAAAAATTCAAACAAAATCACACACAAGGGCAAACGAGTAAACTTTCAAATCCCAAATCAAGGAAATACAATATATCCAAAATAAAAAGGACTAATTTGTTTGAAAGAAAACTTCTAGGACTAAATGGAATAACTTTTCTTCAAATGAGATTTATGAATAATTTTTCTTTTTATCTTTTGTTAAAAAAATATATTTGTATTAAAAAAAATTATTGTTTAAATCCTTATAGTTTAGAAGGATATAAAAAAATTATAAAATTTAAAACCGAAAATGACAAAAAAATAAAAAAATAAACTTTTAGTAGTGATTAGTAATAATTTAAATACGTATATTTAATAACATATTATGTTTAGACTAATAATATTATAACACATGCGAACATTTTTCTCATCCTAATTGTAATAACACAATTTAAATATAAATTTTATTTTATAATTTAATAAAAGATGCATAAATTAAGAAATAAATATTAATCTTATTCTGGTAACATAATTTAAGGAATAATCTAAATTTAAAATTTTATTTTAAAAATATAAAATTAATTTATAGACCAATCATATTGTGACACATATTAACAAAAATTTTAAAAAATATAAAGAATTGCAACTTTTAGCTTTAATAAGATGACAACATCTTGCAATTATAATAATATGTAGATTTTGTATGAGATTTTAAAATTATCATAATATCTTTTCTTAAAAGCATTTTTTTTTTAAATATATAAATAATTACAGCGTCACTATTATTACTTCTTAATACAAAAGTTATTAGCTAATTATGATAATTTTAAATTTGTATTTAAAACTTATAAATCATGGACATATTATTATAATTTTAAATATATATTGTGCCAATTTTAAATCTCTGTTTGGAAGGATTTTTAAATCCTAATTCTACCCACACATTGTAACATCATGTTTGGATAGAGTTTTGTAACTAGTTTTCCACAACAAATACAAAACTCTGCAAAAAACTCTGTGTAAAGCGCGATTTTCAATTTTTTTTTTTTATTAAAAAATTTGGCCTAACCGGTCGTCCCACCAAATGTCCTACCGGGGTCGTCCGGCCGGTTGACTGGAACAGGGGAGTTTTTTTTTTTTTTTTTGACATATGTTAATTTTTATATATTCGAAAAAAATATATTCTGAATTTTTAAAATTTTTTTATGTGCTTTAATAGAATTTTGAATTGTATGTTTGGTTATGAATTGTAAGTTTTTGTATCAAATATCATATGTCATATCAAAAATTTCCCACTCAATTCAAAACTCTTTTCAAAACTCTTTCACCAAACAAATTTTCCATACTCGAATCATAATTCCAAAACTCACAAACTTAAAATACAACTCATACTCTCAAATTATATTTACAAAGCTCTACCAAACGCAACCTTCATTTTTCTTAGATTTGATATACTTTTCATTTCAAAGTAATAAATCAAGGGATATTAATTTTTATTTTATTTTTGCTTGAATAAGAGGTAGCAAATAGAAGATTTTTTTTAATTTTTAAAAATTAAAAAATCATGAAATTTAGATTGGAAATACATAAATTAAGGAATGAATATTAATTTTACTCTGGTAATATAATTTAAAGAATAATCTAAATTTAAAATTTTATTTTAAGAATATAAAATTAATTTGTAGACCAATTATATTGTGACACATATTAACAAAAATTAAACAAAATTAAAATATATAAAGAATTGTAACTTTCAGCTTTAATAAGATGACAACGTTTTGCAATTATAATAGTATATTGATTTTGTATGAGGTTTTAAAATTCTCATAATATATCTTCTTAAAAGCATTCTTTTATAAAATATATAAATAATCACAACATCACTCTTATTGCTCATTAATACAAAAGTTATGAGCTAATTATGATAATTTTTAATTTGTATTAAAATTTACAAATTATGGAATAAATTATTATAATTTTAAATTTAAATTTAATTTATATTGTATCAAATTTAAATTTAAATTAATAGATTGTTTTCCATATTTAGTGACTCTCAAATTTGAATTTTGAAATGAATTAGTATACTTTTCATTTTTTTTTAAAAGATTTGATATAGTTTCTATTTGAAAATCATAAATCAAGGGATATTAATTTTTATTTTATTTTTACTTGAATAAGAGGTAGCCAATATAATTTTTAAAAATCAAAAAATCATGAAATATAGGTTAGGAATTTGGAGCTCTTAGAAGCCTTATGGGTTAAAAACCCTTTTTTTATTATTATAGATTTGATATACTTTTCATTTGAAAGTTATAAATCAAGAGACATTAATTTTTATTTTATTTTTGCTTGAATAAGAGGTATTGATTTTTAAAAATCAAAAAATTACGAAATTTAGATTAGAAACTTGAAGCTTTTAGAAGCCTTATGAATGAAATCCCTTTTACTTATATAATATATAAATAGTAAATCAAGATTAAACAAATGGATATGTGTAGACACCTCATTTTTATCGGCCTTTAAGACTTGGATGTCATCGCTTGCACACCCGATAATTAGTCTATATGCTTGTCAAGTGCTCGAAGTTCTCAGCAGAATACTACAACTTTGAGCCTTTCAAACCTTACCCACTTGTTGCCTTGTTTTTGGATCAAACCCTTGGTTCTTCAAGCCTACAACCTCTGGTGGCCTGCCGGCCACCTCTAGGGCCTGCCGGCCATCACTCTTGGTTGCCGGCCACTGATGTGGCTTGCCGACCACCAGTGATGGCCAGCTGGCTGCCAGTGTCTTTTGTAGATATTTTGTGATAGATGTGCCAGCTATTTGCACAGATGCTTACATCTACTCCCACATGTAGGGCTGGATGTTCTTGAGGGAAATTCACGTTTTCTATATATAGAGAGCCTCCCTTTTTGCCATGGGGTTAGAAAAATTTTGGAGAAAAATTTTTCCTATCTCTCTCTCTACAATTCTCTCTCTCTAGCAAATACTTAGTATTTGCTTATACACTATTCACCTTTGCCTATACACTCTTAACCAAATCTTCTCATCTTTAAGTTGAGGTGTCTTTGAGCCTTGTTTGAGCTCTTGAGGGTGTGTTTGCTTGGTTTTATTACTTGGAATTGAATCTTCTCTTCAAGAGGTATAAGACTTTGCCTCTTTACTTGCTTTAACTACTCTTTTTCTTGCTATTTTCCAACTGTTTTTGGGCTGTAAAACTCTGTATTTTTGGGCTGAAACTTGGGTTTTAAGGCCATTAAAGGTTGAGAGGTGATCCACCCTTCTTTGTACCTTGTTTTGAAGGCTTTTTCCCTTGTGTTTCCCATCCTTTTACTATCTGTTTTTGAGCTTTTAAATACTGTTTTTCAGAGTTATTTCAGTGGCCAATATCATGTTTTGAAGTCCAAATTTGGAGGGGTTAGCCTTCCCCCCTTGTGTTTTGCTTACTAGCCTAGCATGTGCTATGTTTTACCGTATTAATCTAGCTTTTTTTGTCTTAATTCCAGCATGTTTTAGGACTGTTTTTAGACTATTTTACCACTATTTTTGGTTGATGGTTGCATTTGCGCTTTGTTTTGCATGCTTATAGTGTAATTATCCTTATAAGTTTGGTGTTCTAGGCCTTAGACTCCATCTTATTTGAGTTAATTGCATTTATTTATGGCTTTCCATACTTGTAATCACTCTTAATCACCTCTGCAACCTCCCTCTTTTCTTGGCTTTTGTTTTTCTTTGAAAGTGGTTCAAACTACTTGTTTGTTTTAAGCATAAGATTAAGATTGTCATGCTCAATGGTTTAATCCCTTTGGGGGTTTATTACCAACGGTATGATGTCTCTTTCATATGTCTTTTTCATGTCTAAGACAACACTTGGTTTGAGCCTTCTTTCCATTAGAGGACTTAAACTCATCATTGGACTCAATGAATTAAAGAATAGATGGTAATTTAAAAGGAAGTAATTAAAATGAGACTAAAATGGTGCAAGATAAGAATTTTTTTTGCACTCAATCGAACGTTAATTGAACACATGGAAGCTTGGGGCATTTCATACTCATTAGTGATGAAATGGTTCAAGTTTCCAAGGTCACCACTTCTCTTGATCAATTCATGAAAAAGATAAGGCTTGTGTCTTGTGTCTTGTTTTGTTGCATTTATTGAAATTGCACACTTTAGTCCATGAACCATCATGCAATGAAATTGCTTGAATTGGTGGTTTGTGGATCAAGTTTACTACTCCTTTGATTTGTTCATGATAAGGATGGGTGAATTGTGGAAACAAACCCTTGAGAATACCCTATGCATGCTCTATTTGTTCTCTGTTGCAGCAAGATGAACTGTACAGCAGTGGCCGGCAGGCCACTTTCTATGGCCGGCAAGCTATCACTCATAGCCGGCCGGCCACTAATGTAAAATCTAGCAGTGTGTTTTTTGAGCAAAGCAGAGATATTTTGGAAATGGACAAAGGTGTAAGTGTTCTACTGTGCAACAGAGACCTTCTAAAAGCAAAACAGTGGCCTTTTTGGGTGGAAACCGAGCACGTGCATGAGCATTCCTCACATACCAAGCATGTTTAAGTTTAAATATTTAGCTTAGATATTTGTTGTAATTAATTAGTTGTAGCTAGGTAATTTTGTAAAGTGTTGTAATTAATTAGTTAGTTAACTAGTTGGTCAATTTCATCTTGTAATTGTTTTAGTTAACTAGAATAGTTAATTCATTTGTTGTAATAATTAATTAAGTGGTTTAGCTAATTTAATTTGTTTTGTAATAATTAGCTTAGCTTAGCTTAGCCTAGCTTTAGTTAGCTGGTTAGTTAGTTTATTCATTCGGACTCTCCTTCGTGAGAGTGCAATGTAATAATGTGTATGTCTTTCAACTCCACGTCTTTCTCCCTTTTATTTACTAGCTTATGGTGGTTAGTTTAGGGACATCATGTTTTGTTTAGCATACTTCATGTTTGCATCCATTTGTATTACATGCACCAAGGCTCTGTTTATCATTCTAACTTGCATTATCGTTTAAATACTTCTTTGAAAATGTACTTAGACCGCATGCTATCAAATTGCTTCACATATGCCATATTAGTAGCCGAGCATATTAGTTGCATTTTTGCATGTGTTACATTAGTCATATTTCATAGTTAGGGATCATGCAATTTTCTAACTCTTTTATCTTTTTGCTTGGAGTACTAGATGAGCCTTTTCTTGCTTTAGCATATCGCATGCATGTGATTGTTGCCATGTTTAGCATGCTTGCCATGAGGCTAATTGGTTAAGTGCTATAATTACCTGAATGCTTGTGGATGAAAACTAATTGCTTAAATTGGAGTAATTTGAATAATGTTCATACGCGATCACTCTTTCAAGTGGTACATATTTGAAAACAATTTTCAAAACAAATATGAATCGAAAAGTTCTAATTCTTACGAATTAGTCTATACTTGTGTGTGTGCGCATCACATAGTAATACTAGCCTAATAACCGGAACACGAGTATATAATGTAAATAAGATTCATATCATGATTAGTAGAGGCCGATTTTTGATCGGGCGAGCGAGGGTGCTCAATTCACAATCTTCCCCTCTCGTACCTAAGTTCCCGAGCCGAGACAATCTTGGTGATGATGGACACGTGGCCTTTGGCATGAGTCATGAGTTTCCTAAATTTTTTCAAATATATTTAGTTGGCGACTCTGTATCTGGCAAAGTAGTCCATTTTCGACAATTTAATTCAAAGTCGATTTTTCAAAAGATTTGGCAAATTGGATTCTTTGGTGTTTATCTATTTCACATTGCACTTGTGAGATTAGATTCAAAACCGCGGGAGTCCGATACTGTTGTGCTTATTCGACTTCCAAAAGGGGGCGCGAAAAAGTTGAGTTACAATATGCAGATAGGCTACTCCAATATATCCGATAGGGAATATTACTCTTTAGTACCTACATCATATCTGTAGGGCCCCGTGTGCTCCAAGGGTTAAAAAGTATGTTTAACCCCAATAAGGGGCTATAGATAGGCTACTCCAATATATCCGTCAGGGAATATTACTCCTTAGCACCTACATCATATCTGCAAGGCCCCGCGTGCTCCACAGGTTAAAAAGTATGTTTAACCCCAATAAGAGACTATGGAGACTTGAACCCAAGCCTTGAGCGAAGAATTCAAAGGTGTTATCCACTGAACCAACCCTCTATTAATATATAAATAGTAAATCACTACATGTAACAATACACTCTTTACATATTATATAACAAAATATAATAAACTGGCGAGAGAATCCCATTAACTGACCAATATCCAGCCTGACAATTGGCTACTTCACATTTTATTATGAAAAATGTTTTGGAGTTTTAATTCTTGAGTTCTAAAGTTGACTCTAATGAGCTAGTAGTGGACCTCATTTACTATGATGTGATATTTTAGTCTTGATTTCTTTGTTTTTTTGGTTTTTTTTCCTCTCCTTATCATGTCATTAGTATTTTATAAGAATACCAAAATTAGTATTCTGAATCATTACTGTTTTATTATCATTATTATTATTATTATTATTATTATTATTATTATTATTATTATTATTATTATTATTATTATTATTTTCTTTTGAGATTGGAGTAACAGGCGGTTGTCAACCGCTGCACAATTATTATCATTATTTAAAATAAAATAAAAATTATGACACTGTAGATATGTAAATAAACGATATAAAATTAGCAATTTTTTCTATTGCTTTTTAACAATACAAAATAACTTATTTTATAAATTTAAGTTTAGAAAAGAAAGTCAAATATAGTTGTACCTATAAAAAAAATGACGAATTATGCTAACCATCTCTATAATTTAAAACTTATGTCACTTTAGTTTATGACCTTTTAATTGTAATATATTTGACATTGAATTTTGAATCTCGTTCAAAATAAAGACAATTGAATATATTGTTGCTCTATTTGATAGACAAAGTCGTCATACAACTTATTTTGTGTTTGGTTAACTTATATGTTATTTGAAATAGAATAATGCTATATGCACCAATTAGTATACTAACAAGCGTACTGTGTGAGTGAATTTCTGACCACACTGCCAACTTAGTATCCAGCTGGAGAACACTGGCAGAATAGGATTAGCCCGAACAACCTGCAACAGAAACAAGAGACTCCGGCGGTGGTTCGTCCACCCGGGGGCATTCCGATGATTAAATCAGGAATCAAATATCTCTCAAAGATAATCAATAGTGCTTAACTCACTGTTCTAAATCTAAATTGCGTAGCTTAGACCCATCGGGGGTGCCTTTCTTTTATAGTTAATTCAATCCTAGTCCGCATAGAAGCCTAGCTTCAATGGACTTCTGCTCAATGCTTATCCTAGACTCTCCAAGAGATAAAGATAAACTCCCTAAGAGTGTTATCCTTATCTATGCTAAAGTCCTTCCTCATTCTAGGACTCCTATGCCTTATCCGCTTATCCCGGATTCCGATATCTTCGGAGGTAACCTCGGCCTAGCCGAGATCACCTCGGTTGCTATGAACAGGACACGTGGCACCTCGGCTGACACGTCGGCGTCACCTTGGCCACGTGTTGGTACTCAGAAAATATATCCCCACAACTGCTCCCTAGGTTCTATTACCTCGGCATTCTGAGGTGATGGAACCTATATCAGTACTTGATTCCAGTAGGTCGACTTAAAATTTATCAGCCGAGATCATCATAAAGATCAACATGTCTTTTTTTAGAGAACAAGAATTCCAAGAGCTCCCTCACGCGTATGAGTTGTCATGCACAATAACTCAACCGTTTTTAGCCACATGTCTTAACCTTACTGGATCGTACTGGGTACATGTCCGTAAGTCAAATTTCTCTTCCGTGCGCCGCCTGACGCATACGTCGTTTTAGGCGCATTGATTTCCTTTTTGCCGCCGTTTCGAGTTTTAACAAAACTTCCTTCCTCGTTCCGTTTTTTCACTTTTTACCATCGTTTCTGAAGCTCTTCCTCTCTCTTACTTTTTCTCCCAAGTCCGCCATTGTTCAAGCTTTCTTAGCTCTGTAACTCACTCCGTTCACCACTTTTGGCGTGATTTTCACCGATTTCCCGCTTTTACGACCGTCGTCAGACTTTGGCAATCCCCATACCGACCTTTCTTTTTCTGGTAAGCCACGGTTCCTCCTGGTTTTATTTCTTGTTGCTCTTCAAGAAGTTCCGCTTCATTACTTGTTGTCATTGCTGTTTTGCTCAAGTATTCAATCTATGAATTATGTATCTGAGTGTGTTTATTTTATGACTTTGCTTTTGCCCATGTCTTGAATACACACACTGCTCACAATCTTCTTGCACTTTTGCCACTGTTCTTGGCCTTACACCCCTGCACCCACTCTGGCATAGTGGTCTTGATAGTTCATCATTGTTCTTGATTCTGAAACACATTCTTACTTTTCTGTTTTCTGTGACTTTTCCAGATTCGTGCCTTCAATCTTCGTTTCCACAGATCTAGGTTTGGAATTTGTTTGTAGAACCCATGAATTCTTAGGAAAAATCGAAACGATCCCTACAAATTCTTACCCCAGTACACACTTAGGTTTTTGCCAAGGTCCTAATAACCCTTTTAAAACACCTTCTTTCTGAAATCCAACTCTTCTAATTTAGGCCGACGCTATGGGTATTGGAAGCATAAAGTGGACACCCCGAGCAAATTAGAGCACTTTAGGCAGGAGTTTGAAATCCCGGCCGACGTTCATCTAAGGTTGGCTGGGGAGGATGACTCTATCATGCCCACAACTGTTTCCATGCCCTTCCCTGTTGTAGCTTTTATCGAGTGCGGACTTCAGCTCCCACTAAATATCCTTTTTCCGTGAGATACTTCATTATTATAAGTTGAACCCGATGCAGCTTACCATCAACTCCTACCGAGTCATCAATGGCATAATAGCCTTAGCCAAACAAGAAAGCGCTAGGATTACCTTAGCCGATATTCAATACTGCTATACCATGTGTGGCCTTAAAAAAAGATACGGGCTACGTTTACTACCTCAAGCTGAGGTCCACAGAGTACAAAATTATTGCCGACCTCCCTGACTCCAACAAGGGAGCTGGGGATGATTATTTCATTACCTCGGGGAACTGGGAGTTCGCTCCAGACGAGGACCTCCACCTCTACCCTCTTTCTCGAACAGTTTTTGTAGAGGGCAATGGTAAGAGCCTTGTGTTCAAACTAGCTGGTTTTTAAAGTCTTCAATACTTTATTTGTTCTAATGTCTGTTTTCTCTTGCAACTCTTTCTCAGCTACCAAAGGGCTTCCGCCAGTCTTTCTTTCCCAGCAAAAGCTCAAGGAAACTATTGGATCTGCCAGTCCACAAACGGAGAGCCCCTTTGGTGCTTAATTTCATCCCTACCTACAAATCGGTACTGCCCGACGTCCCAAAAAGAAGAAGAAAAGCATGTCACCTCCTTCCGCCACAACTCCTCAAGCTGCCTCCACATCTCGGCCAAATCAAGGATCGACCTCTGATCCTGCTGAGCAGCCGTCAACCTCGACTCCATATCTGATCCCAATATCCCAATGCCAACGTCGGCGACGAACTGTTTTTGCTGCCGAGATGGGTCGTCAGAAAGCAGTTGCTAAAGATCTCCTAGCCAACATTTCATCCACCATAGACGCTCAGGCAATACCAACACAGCCTCCAAAGCCAAAACAAAAAAGGATAAAGAAGGCTCAACCAAAGGCAACGGTGACTCAGGTTGACACTAAGGACACCTTGCCAATCTCCAAATTGGCTGAGAGTGATAAGTCTCATTTTGCCACAGAGAAGAGGCCTGCCAAGGCCCAACCATCCATCCGAGTCTACCCGATCAAAGAGGCCAAGGTCATCCGCTACAACCACCTCGGGGTCTCTAAAGCACGCTGCCTCCTGGGCCCCTCAAATCATGCTGGAGGATAAGTCGGTTAGGGCTAGCGATAGTGCTGACGAAATTAATGTCGGCGTTGCCCTTAGTACCGCTCTGCTTCTTCTCGGCGATCTTGACCGAAACGCCGAGCTGAGCCAATATGAAAACTATGCTCTAATGCTCCAACGCTCTGTTCAAGTAAGTCTCTTTATTCGATAATTTTTCCTTCTTTTTTGTACTTAGAAAATTTTCTAATAACTTCAGCTCTGTTCACTTTCAGACCATCCAGTATGCTCATTCTTTCTCAATGCAAGCCTTTGAGAATCGGAAGGAGCTGGCCGACAAGAAGAGGGAGGCTGCTAGTCTGCAGAAGACTAATAAAAACTTGCAATCAAAGATGAAGACCTTGGAGGATCAAGCCGAGGCTGCTATCAAAGCTAAGGATGTAGCCGAAGAAAAGACGGAATCCGCTAAGGCCATCAAGAAGGTTCTTGAGGCCGAAAAGAGAGAGACTGAGGAAAAGATGACCCAGGCCCAAAAAGAACTTCAAGATGCCTTGGCTACGAAAGAGGCCGAGGTCAAGGTTGCCGACGAGAAGGGCTACAATGAGGGGGTGGCCGATGTCACGGCGGATTACCAGAACAAGTAAAGCAGGCATGCAACAAGGGTTTCACCCTTGGTTGGATGACTTTACTTAAAAAGCTCAAAATTTCCGATGACTCCCCCCCAGGAACACCGATGTCCTTCCTCTGCCATTCCCCCAAACTCCAAGCCAATCGGACGACGATTCTGAGTCTGAGGAGGAGGTTTTGGTGAGGAAGTCAAAGAAAGCTGCTGGGGCCAAGCCCCCTACTCCAAATGAGCAAGTCCTGGACTTGACTCAAGACGAGGAGGGTGAGGAGGTTTCCAAGGACGCTACACCTGAGAAGGCATCTTCGGACGTGCCTCTTGCCGAGAAGAGCCTCGATCAAACCCTTCAAGAAATAGATGCTGAGCTTGCGGCTGAGAAGGCTGTCGAGATGTCCTCCCAGCAGTCTTCTGAACTTCAAACCCAACCTGCTAGTGGTGCTGAAGAGTCTTAGTTTCGATGTTTTTCTTTTGCTTCTGTACTTTGCACTTTGGTTTTCCTTTGAAACAATGTAAGCTCTTCACGTGGCCGACGTGCCTTCTTTTAGTACGCTGAAGTGCCATCTTTTGTATATAAATGCAACTTATTTTCCTAAATGCTTGTAGCTTTATCATCCCTTTACTGCTTTTGTATGACTTTCATACTCAGAATAATTTTGTGTCTTCAATATACACCCTAGTCTTGTGCCGCCTTCTCGGGGTGACATACCTCGGTTGTATAAGCCAATGGTGTACCTCGGCAAGTACATAAGTACCTTTCTTGGTACAGTTCTTGGTCTCAACTTGTAAATTTTTCACAATTTTCAACAAGTGTTCAATATAAACTTAGTTTAACTTCAACTTGTAAACTTAAGTTTCAACAAGTATTAAACATGATCTCGGTTCAATTTCAACTTGTAAATTTATCACAAATTTCAACAAGCGTTAAACATGATCTCGGTTTAACTTCAACTTGTGAATTTTTCTCAAATTTCAACAAGCGTTAAACATGATCTCGGTTTAACTTCAACTTGTAAATTTTTCTCAAATTTCAACAAGTGTTAAACATGATCTCGGTTTAACTTCAACTTGTAAATTTTCACAAATTTCAACAAGTGTTAAACATGATCTCGGTTTAACTTCAACTTGTAAATTTTTCTCAAATTTCAACAAGCGTTAAACATGATCTCGGTTTAACTTCAACTTGTAAATTTTTTTCAAGTTTCAACAAGCGTTAAACATGATCTCGGTTTAATCTCAACTTGTAAATTTTTCACAAATTTCAACAAGCGTTAAACATGATCTCGGTTTAACTTCAACTTGTAAATTTTTCTCAAATTTCAACAAACGTTAAACATGATCTCGGTTTAACTTCAACTTGTAAATTTTTCTCAAATTTCAACAAGTGTTAAACATGATCTCAGTTTAACTTCAACTTGTAAATTTTTCTCAAATTTCAACAAGCGTTAAACATGATCTCGATTTAACTTCAATTTGTAAATTTTTCTCAAATTTCAACAAGCGTTAAAACCATTTTCCAACTCTCTGCCCCCTAATGTGAACTTAAGTTCCACTCGGGTTCTTATTATCCATGCATTCTGGAAACGTCATTAACTATCATATCGGTCACGAAAAAATCAAGCTTTATTTATTACTTCGGCTAATAACAAAGAACAAGATAATTTAATGATAAAAAAACTTAAGATTGCAAGTATTCCAGGGCCTTGGCAACTCTTTGCCTTTATTATCTTCAAGCCGATATGCCCCATTTCCCAGTACCGAGATGATTCTGTAGGGTCCTTCCTAATTTGGGCCATGCTTGCCCTCTCTGGGATCCTTCTTGTTGCCGACGACTTTTCTTAAGACGATGTCACCGATTTGAAACTCCTTTGGGTTGACCTTTTTATTATAAGCTTTGGCAAGTTGTTGCTGGTATGCTGCGAGCTGAATTGCAGCTTTCTCCCTTCTTTCTTCTAGAAGATCCAGATCTCAAGCTAAGAGTACATCATTAGTCCCGTTCTCTACTCCCTGGGTTTTGATCCCTGGGATGCCGACCTCTAGCGGAATGACAGCTTCTGTGCCACAAGCCATGGCAAAGGGGGATTCCCCTATTGATCTTCTCGGCGTAGTTCGATATGCCCAGAGTACACTGGGCAACTCATCTACCCACTTTCCTTTTGCTGCCTGTAGCCTCTTCTTTATTCCATACAGGATAACTTTGTTGGATCCTTCGGCTTGTCCATTGCTTTGGGAAAAGCTTAGGGTTGAAAAGTAATTCTTGATTTTGAACTTTGCACAGAAGCTCTTGATTAGCTTGCTGTCAAATTGTGTTCCATTATCTGCAACTATTGCTCTTGGAATCCCAAACCGGGTGATGATATTCTTCCATATAAAGCTCTTCACATCCACATCTCGAATCTTGGCAAGGGGTTCAGCTTCTATCCACTTGGTGAAGTAGTCTGTTGCCACCAGTAGGTACTTCCTTTGTCCAGTTGCTTGGGGGAGTTGACCAACGAGATCCATGCCCCATTGGGCAAACGGCCAAGGACTGGATACTGGGTTTAGGTCTGCTGCTGGTTGGTGTATCAGAGGTGCAAACCTTTGGCACTTTTCACATTTCTTCACATAGGCTTCTGCATCTTTCTGCATGTCGGACCACCAATACCCCTGGGTAATGGCCCTATGAGCAAGTGATCTGCCCCCAGCATGGCTTCCACATATTTCTTTATGTATTTCGTATAAAAAATCTTCAATTTGTGAAGGATGTACACACCTTAAAAGGGGTCCAGTGAAGGATCTTCTGTAGAGATGTCCCTCTGCTGTCATATTGAATCTTGTCAACTTTAATATGATCTTGTGTGCCTCTTTGTGATCATCTGGCAGTTTTCCTTCTTTCAGAAATGAAACTATTACATCCATCCAGCTTGGTCCCATGTCCATACACATTACTTCACGCTCTGTGGTCAGTGGTTCGATGCTCGGGCCCGACAAGTAATCGACCATTATCGTCCTTGCCTTTCCAAGTTGTATTGCACTAGCCAGGTTAGCCAAGGCATCGGCGTGGCTGTTGTCATCTCGACTAACCTGGTGTAGTCGGCAATTCTGAAACAAGGCCACCAATCTGCCTACTTCCTTTGCGTATGCCAACATACGTTCATCTCGGGTTACGAACTCGCCTGTTGCTTGGTTGACTATAAGTTGAAAGTCACAAAAAACTATCATCTCATCTGCTTCTACTGCTACTGCCAGTTTTAGTCCTGCGATCAGTGCTTCATACTCTGCTTCATTGTTTGAGGCCTTGAACCCCAAACAAATGGATTGTTCTAGTATCTGCCCATCTGGAGATACCAGTACTACTCCTGCCCCCGCTCCTTGTCGGTTTGAACTCCCATCGACAAACAGTCGAAAGGAGTCACCGATGTAAATGCTGCAGGGCCTTAGTTTTTCTTCTTCCTTTTGTTCTGTTGCCCTCGGCTGGGCTCCTTTTTGCTCGCTTGGACGCCGTTCATCTCGGCTCGATGGAGCCCGATGTACGGTGGCTCCTGGAGTGAACTCGGCCACAAAGTCGGCCAGGACTTGGCCTTTGATCGCCGTTCTGGGTCTGTACTCTAGGTCATACTAGCCCAAGGCCACTGCCCATCTGGCTATTCTTCCTGTCAGATCTCCCTGTTGCAACAGGGACTTCAAAGGGTGTTCAGTTAGCACCACAATTCTGTGTGCTTGAAAATAATGGTTCAATTTCTTTGAAGCCATTACTAATGCCAGTGCCAACTTCTCTAGGGGTAAATACCTAGTTTCTGCATCAGCCAAGGTTTTGCTTACATAGTAAACAGCCTTTTACTCCCCTTTTTCTTCTCGGATTACCACTGCGCTTACCGCGTGTTCTGAAACTGCTAAGTATAGGAACAGCTCCTCTCTAGGTTCTGGATTTGAGAGAATTGGAGTCGTGGTCAAATACTTCTTTAAGTTGGCTAGGGCGACTTCGCACTCCTCTGTCCATAAGAAGTCTGTGGCCTTCTTTACTAAGTTAAAGAAGGGTTTGCATTTGTCAGAGCTCCTGCTAATAAACCTGTTCAGGGCTGCAGCCCTTCCAGTCAGCATCTGCACCTGTTTTGCCGACGTCGGGCTCTTCAACTCAAGGATGGCCTTGATCTGATCTAGGCTGGCCTCAATGCCCATTCTGGTCACCAGGTATCCCAAGAACTTACCAGATCCAACTCCAAATGCACACTTCGATGCATTAAGTCGGAGCCGATATGTTTTAAAGATGTCAAAGACTGCTTTTAGGTCGACCCGATGACCTTCAGGTTCCTTGGTCTTCACGACCATGTCGTCGATGTAGACTTCTACTGTTCTGCCAATTAAATGTTTGAACATCTTGGTTACCAATCTCTGGTAAGTTGCTCCTGCGTTCTTTAACCCAAAAGGCATCACTCTGTAGCAATACAGCCCTTTTGGGGTAATAAACGCAGTCTTCTCCTCATCTGGTGGGTCCATTGCTATCTGATGGTACCCCCTGTAGGCATCTAGGAAGCTCATCCTTCCATGCCCCAAAGTGGCATCCACCAGTTAGTCAATCTTGGGTAAAGGAAAACTGTCTTTGGGACAGGCCTTGTTTAGGCTGGTAAAGTCCACACAGACCCTTCATTTACCATTCTTTTTCTTTACCACCACTGTATTTGATAGCCATGTCGGGTAATTTATCTCTCGAATGGTCCTGGCCTCCAGAAGTCTGTCTATTTCCTCTTCCACTGCTTCGATGTGCATCAACGTCGGTCTTCTTGCTCGTTAGATTACAGGTTTGGCCGACCTGTCAACGTTCAGTTTATGGTGAGTGACCTCGGGGTCAATGCCAGGCATTTCATAAGGTGTCCAAGCAAACACCTCAATATTTGCTCTCAAGAAAGCTTCCAACTCTTTTTCCTCTTCTTCGGCTAAGCCCGAGCTGAGAAGAAAAAAGCGTTCTTCATTCTCCTCCTGGATAAGGATTTTCTTTAGTGCTTCTTCACTCTTCTCGGCTGGCTCCTTGCCAACGTCCTCTAGGACTTCCACATCCTCGTCTTCGATCTCTACTTTCTCTGGTTCTCGTATGCTGCAGGTGGATTGCTGCCATGGAGCAATTCTTTGTCTGCAGCTGATCTCCTCTGATCTCCTCTGTCCCATGCTCTGTTGGGAACCGTAATAGTTGATGTAATGTTGAGGGAACAGCCCCCATTACATGCAACCATGGCCTTCTTAAGAAAATATTGTAAGGGGAGGGTGTGTCGATTACGGTGAACTTTGTCTTTATCTTCTTCGTGCCAGCCTGCACATCTAAGTTTGTTACGCCCAGCGGCCATGTCGGCGTTCCATTGAACCCGGCCATTGGGCCATTGGATTGCTCTATATCGTCGGGGTGAAGGCCCAACTCCTTGTAACATCTGACATACATGATGTCACAGGAGCTGTCTTGGTCAATCAGGATGCGCTTTACTTGGCACTCCCTAACCTAGAGGGATACTGCCAAGGCATCGTTGTGCGAATGTTGTACCATCTCAAGGTCGGCTTCAGTGAAGGACACCACCGGTCCCTGGTACTCGTCGGTCCGAGGTTTTTTCCGTTGGACCTGGTACACATGCTGCAGGTGTTTTACTTTCTGGGTCTCCCGCCGTATTTCGTTTTCGTTGACCTTCGAGTGGATTACATTGACTACCCGAGGTCTGCCTGTCTGCGGTTGCTATGCTGGGGGAGGTGGAGCTGCTGGTGCTTGAGGAAGTCTTGCTTGCTCCTCCCTCGTTCTGGCCTCATCTACAAGGTCCCTTAAATGGCCCTGCCTTACCAGGTCTTCCAAGTGTGACTTTAGGACTCTGCAACCCTGAGTCAGGTGCCCATCTTCATTATGGTAAGCACAATGCTTGCCAAGGCTCCTTCCCATAAATTCTCCTGGTACCCTATTTGGTGCTCTGAAATAGGGGTTGGGTTCGGATTTTGTCCAGGACTTTGTGAATTGGAATTCGAAATATAGTTGTGACTGCCTATGTAGTTCTCAGCCCTATCTCTTGCTTGTTGGATCCATTGTTATCTCGGCCTCGCTTCGGTGAGCCGTTTGTTTTCTCTTGCTTTGTTGCCTTAATCCCTGGAGTGTCTTCCTCGGCTCTAACGTATTTCTCAATTCTGGCTATGAGCTCCTCCATGCTTTTTGGCAATGTTTTTGCCAATGACTTTCGTAGTGTGCAATCCCCTTTCAGGCCGTTCTTGAAAGACACGACCGCCACCTCTTGGTTGCATTCGGGTATTCGGTTGAACACCTTATAATACCTTTTTGCGTAAGCCTTAGGCCTTCATCCTTACTGATCCTCAGAGCCATCAAGGCGTCCACCCTTAATGGCTGCAATTTGTTCATCACGAACCTGGCCACGAACATCTCGGCCAGGCTTTCCCAGGTCTTCACACTTTCCTTGGGGAATTTGTGAAACCAATCCGATGCAATCTCCTCGAAGGATGAGGGGAACACTTTGCAGAGTAATGGCTCGTTCCTAGTATACAGTGCCATCGAGTTCAGGTATAATCCGACGTGAAAGTTGGGGTCCGACTTACCATCGTATATCTGGAACCTCGGCATACTGAATCTTTTTGGGGCCTCAACTTTATCTAACTCTACCGAGAATGGTGTTCTCGGTTTAACTGTTGAAGTTACCTCGGCATGATCTTGCTTCCTCTTGAGGTAATCTCTCAAGTCCTCTTTGGTCCGCCCAGGAGCTAGGCTATCTCCTGATTTCAGTCTCTTAGGTGCACTGCTTTCAGCTTCGTTGTAAGCCCTTTTTGATCTTTCTCCGTGGGTCGCGTCGAAGCACAACTCCTGCCTTTGAACATGCCGATGTTCTCTGGGGTCTGCCTCCTTGGTGCGATGTGTCCTTCGAGATTCTTCCCTTCTTGGCTCTCCTCGCCTAACCTCCCTTGAAGGCCGGTAAGAGAGTCTTTAGCTCCTGGCGTGTTGGGGGGCTATAGGGATTGTTTTCTACCCTTCTTTCTGGGCATGGGCCGCTGGGATCGGTGTGTCCTGCAGCGGGAACGATGGCTGCATGACGTTATTTTGCATCATAAAATTGACGACCGATTGCAGGACTGCCAATTTATTTGCCATGGTCTTCACTTCGTCATCCCTCCGCAGGCATCTTTCTTTCCATACCTGGAGGTCATCCTCATTGTAGTAACCGCTTTGGTCCGTTCTCTTTGGTACGTCGCCCTCCTGGCCGACGTCTTTTCCTCTGTGATTTTGGTCTTCATTGCAGTTGTCTTCTTCAACATCAAGGTCTACAGGTCTCCCACTCCCAACAGAAGTTTTATCCCCAATCTTCTCTTTCTGTCTGTCGTCGTTGGCCATCTATTCTTCTTTCTTTTCCACAGACGGCGCCAAATTGTGTGAGTAAATTTCTGACCACACTGCCAACTCAGTATCCAGCTGGAAAACACTGGCAGAACAGGATTAGCCCGAACAACCTGCAACAGAAAGAAGAGACTCTGGCGGTGGTTCGTCCACCCGGGGGCACTCCGATGATTAAATCAGTAATCAAATATCTCTCAAAGATAATCAATAGTGCTTAACTCACTGTTCTGAATCTAAATTGCATACCTTAGACCCATCGAGGGTGCCTTTCTTTTATAGTTAATTCAATCCTAGTCCCCATAGAAGCCTAGCTTCAATGGACTTCTGCTCAATGCTTATCCTGGACTTTCCAAGAGATAAAGATAAACTCCTTAAGAGTGTTATCCTTATCCATGCTGAAGTCCTTCCTCATTCTAGGACTCATGTGCCTTATCCGCTTATCCCGGATTCCGATATTTTCAGAGGTAACCTCGGCCTAGCCGAGATCACCTCGGTTACCACGAACAGGACACGTGACACCTCAGCTGACACGTCGGCGTCACCTTGGCCACGTGTTGGTACTCAGAAAATATATCTCCACACGTACCAATTGATGATGTGATATAATTTAAGAGATTTTTGGTATTTATAATTTGTATAATAAGTGGGGTCAATAATAATGTCATAACTAGTGTTGGTACATTAATTAGTACACTAATTAGTGCATGTAGCACCACCGTTTGAAATATAATGACCACCGTTTGAAATATAATGACTTTTTTTTATAGTGAATAATATTAGAACTTTTTTTTGTTAAGAAGTTCTGATTGATTTGGTTTTCATAAAAAAACTTTCAATTTTTTTTTAAGAAATTAAAAATTAAATTGGTGAAAAATATTAAAAAAACATCATTTTTATATAATTTTATCTTTTGGGAGGGTAGAAATAATTTTTTAAAATAATTTTTTTGATATTTATTTTCATTAAATTAGTTTTTATTTTTTTTAAAAGTCAAACATAGCGACAATTTTAATGTTATCATTAAGTCAATCCATTAAACTAAAAAATTTAAAACTAAAAACATTTCATATATTAAACATATCGATTATAGATTAAAGCTTTAACAACCATCTATTATATCATAACTATCAAAAAATATGTGTTAACAATAAATACAATCATCTATTATATGATAACCATTCAAAAATATCAACAAAACAACCATCTATTATATAATCATTATTCAAATACAAAGTAAAAATTAGTTTGGTAAAAAAATAAAAATATAAAAGATTTATCATTTTTATATAAATTTATATTTGGTGAATAGAAATAATTTTAAAATTAATTTTTTGACATTTATTTTGTGAAGTTAGTTTATATTTTATCAACTTGATGACTTTGCCATTAAAATGGAACAATAATATCTTTAGTTATATTTATTTGGAACGAAATTCAAAATTTAGGATCAAATATATCACAATTAAAATGTCTGTTAGAGAAATTGATAGAGAGAATAAACTGTATGTTGTATATTAATGTGTATTGATTGATGTATGTTACAAAGAGAACAAGCTCTTCTCTTTATAGAGAGGATAGGATACATTTTGGATGCCAAGTTGTAGGCACCGAAAGCATAAATACTTTACAATATAAAAGATAAAGCTATAATAAAATGCAAAAGCTATAATGCTAAGCTATAATGCTATAACAGCTATTATAACAACTATACACTAACATATAATAATATACTAACAATGTCAGAAACTAAAATAATATAACTCCCAAATTACAGAAACCGTTAATGTAATTTGCGCCTACAAAAAAATATGTTAGATAAAATAGAAAATATAGCTTTTTGGGGTTTAATTGCTAAAAATTTGTTGAGCCTGATACTTGCGCCTCTCATCTTTTTCTTCTTTTGTTTTATTTTTTTATAGCTATTGTCTAACTAAACAAGAAAATGAAAGTTAATCCTTCTTCAAATTTTTTTTTTTTTTTGGGAAGTGGATCCCCTCCGGTTCTTAATCCAAACTAAAGGGCACTATTTGGGTCCGTGAGAAGCACTATAAGTATTGTTTCGATGATTTGAATTATTCATTTTGTTAGATATTTTGTATATTTTATTCACATAAAAATTAAATTGATCCGATAATCGTAACCTATTCAATTTATCGTGTATGATATTAAAAAAATAAATGGTCTACTTTTAAAAACACAATTGTCATATTTTTTTTTATGACAAACACAATAAATTGAATAGGTTATAATTATTAGATAGACTTAATTTTTTTTGTAATTAATATACATAAAATGCACAATAAAATAAAAGTATATATTATCAAAACGGCGTTCGTAATGACCCTCAATCCTGACAATGTCCTCCAATACGAGAGGGGCTTCCGTTCTTTTTTTTTTTTAATTTATTTATTTATTTTGGATGGATAAACAAGATGATTTTTTTTAAAAAAAGAAAAAAAGCTCCGTGTCCATTTTTTTAAAGGGAGCTTTTTCAGTAAATCCATTATCTAAGAGTGTTGTTCCATAAAACCCATAGTGTTTTATAATATTGCATTAGGTCCATTTCATACAGAAAGACCAAAAAATCCCTTAACAAAACACGCTCCTCTCTCTCTCTCTCTTTGAATCTAATAACCGTCTCTCTTCCCCTCTCTATTCTTGCGCAGGAAATCACGCACAGTACCTCTACAGTCCAGAAATTGAAATCCATATTCCACATCGCCTCAACTCCCACAAAACTGTATTCCTTCCATCGTAGCATCGTTGCATCGTCTCATCATCTTCTCCGTCGTCCCTACGCCGAGAAGACTGCCTTCGTTCCATTGTCACATCGTCTCATCATCTTCTTCGTCGTTCGTACGCCCAGAAGACTGTATACGTTCCTTCGTCGCATCGTCCCTTCGTCTCAACATCTTTTCCGTCGAAATGGGCACAAAACGTAAGCATTCTACTAATTCGTGTATTTAAACCCTAAACCTCTTTATCAACAACCATCATTGTGAACTTTTACAAATATCCCCTTTTCCTATGCATACAATATATAGGAGACAATATTGTTCAGACCGTAACATTTATTCTGAACCCCTCTATCATAATCCTTAATTTTATTGATTTTTGCAGTCAAAAACATTACAGTTGCCGTTACATTGTGTTCACAACTGTGAACATTCCAAAATGTTTTTGTTGTAGTTGTTGTTATTGAAAGATGTGAACATTCACATTGATTGAAAATAGTTTGATAATCAAATTATTGCAGATGTTATTTGGTTGTTGTTCAATGCTGTGAACATTCACATGGTTTCAATTCTGTTTTGTTGTAGTTGATAAAAGATGTGAACATTCACAATGAGTTAAAAATGTTTGGGTAATCAGGTAGTAATGGTGTTGTTGTTTTATGCTGTGAACATTCTTGTGGATTGACAATGTTTGGCCAATTTTGTTGTTGTTCTTGTTGTTGAAAGATGTGAACATTCACATTGCCTGAAAATTTTAGGAGAATCAGATATTATTGGTCCTTTTGTTATTGGCTGTGAACATTCACATTGCATGAAAATTTTAGGAGAGTCAGATATTATTGGTGTTGTTGTTCTATACTGTCAACATTCACATTGCTTGAAAATTTTAGGGGAGTCAGATATTATTGGTGCTGTTGTTCTAGGCTGTGAACATTTACATTGCTTGAACATTTTAGTTCAATCAGATATTATTGGTGCTTTCGCTCTAGGCTGTGAACATTCACATTGCCTGAACATTTTAGGAGAGTCAGATATTATTGGTGCTGTTAGTCTACGTTGTGAACATTCACATTGCCTGAATATTTTAGGAGAGTCAGACATTAATGGTGCTGGTGTTCTATGCTGTCAACATTCACATTGCCTGAAAATTTAATCACATGAGCCTTGACTTAATTTTTTTAAAATGCTCCATTTTGCAGATGTTGCACAAAACAAAACCACAAAGAGAAAGAGAGATGAGTACCATGTGAAGGAAGAAACCCAACAAACAAATAGTAGCACCAATGTCGACATACGCCATGTGAACTACAGATCTAATATGACCGGACTGGTCAAATTCATGAAAACCACCAAGTTCACACAAGCACAGCTTGGGTGCCTTCAACAAACACCTTTTTGGAATTTGCTTGATGCATTAAGAAACAATCAGATCGACCTTGACAAATGCATGAAGTATGATGACGTTGTTGTGCATGTACTACAAATGTACAAAGCTTCAAAGGATGTGTTCTACATTGGAGAGAAGAAGATGAACATACACAACAGCGACATCAAGCTGATCTTCGGTGTGGACTGTGGCAGCAAGCCGATGGACATATCATATGGTGCGAAACCAAAGACTGGCATTGTAAACAAAATATGCAAAAATGTCAGCCGCTTAACTTCAAAATGGATACGCACCCTTTTGACCGAGGCGTTGAAAGGCAAAAAGAAAGCTGACAACGAAGAAGTTGCCCGACTAGTGTGCATGTATGCTTGCCAAAAGCTTTTTTTCTCAAAAAGCGGAGAGACCATAGGATGGGGCTACTACGCACATATGGTCCCATTGGAAATCATGCGAGAATATGATTGGGCCAAGCAAATTAGAACAACGTTGACATCGTCTATTTCCCAAAATGACAAAAATCCAGCAAAAGTCACCGGCTGTGTCATGTTATTGATGGTAAGTACCCATGTTGTCAAATAATAGCATTCACATGTCTTTCAGTGTTGTTCATCTAAGCCAACTGTGAACATTCACATATGTACCACTGATGTGAATGTCCATAGCCAATTACATTTCACAGATGTGAATGTCCATATCTGAATCACTGATGTGAATGTTCACATTCACTCATACTATATTGCTATGAATGTTCACAACACCGCCACAAATGTGAATGTTCACATCTGAATCACTGTTGCGAATGTCCACATTCACTCATAATATACTACTGTGAATGTTCACAACACTGCCACATCACTTATGTTTCACAGATGTGAAGTTTCACAGATGTGAATGTTCACATCTAAACCACTGATGTGAATGTTCACATTCACTCATAACATACTACTGTGAATGTTCACAACAGTGCCACATCACTTATGTTTCACAGATGTGAATGTTCACATCTGAACTACTGATGTGAATGATCACATTCACTCATGACATTACTATGCAAATGCTAAATAACAATATGTGTTTGTTGTTTTACTGAAGTATTGGTTGTGTGAGCACACAACCATCCTACAACCTCACAAACCCAATGTTTTTCCTCGCTGTGTGAAATGGGATCTGACTGCTTTACAGAAGAAGATGAAAAGCACCTCTTTAGCTGATTTGGGTTTTAATGAGGTAGGGCCTTTAATTACTGATCAAAACATTCACATTATAACACCACCCAAATATATACGTTACGTAACATGTTTTTTTCATTGTCAGGTTAATGCCGGTGAACTCTTTGCAATCCCAACAGAATTACAAAAGTTCAAGCATAAAACATTGAAGGTGGAGCCTGAAATTTATGAACCGGCCACAACATCTCCCAACCGGTTTGAAATGAAGGGAGAACAACACAATGACAGCAACTCCCACTTTTCTGGGGATGGGGTGGAGCTAAAGGACAGTGATGAGGACATTCACATTCCATTTAGCAGCCAACATTATGACAGAGCTATTGTAATACCAAACACAAACCAACCAGATTTGATTGACATGCTTATCAAAGAAAATCGGAAGGCTTGGGACGTCATAAGGCAATGGGAAGCGAAGTACAAACACCTTCAATTTTCATGGGAGTTAAGGGCAAGAGTCATAGCTGATCTTGAACATAAATTGTTCAACCAGTCCAGCCCACCCAACATAAATACCAAAATAAAGAAGTGCATGGAGCAGAAGGATGAAGAAATCAAACGCTTAACGCAGCTGGTCATCGACTTAGAATGCGATAAAACAATTTTTCAAGATCTTTACGATGACCAATCAGTCCACATTGTCACACAGGCTGTCGCAGAAAAGCAACCCCCTAGCCCAATGCAACACAATATCAGCCCACCTTCTAGGGTCAAGTGTATAAAGGAAAAAGATCGCAAAGAACATCGCTTGCCTGACTTCCAGTACCCAGACTTACCTGGCCAAAAGCAACCCTATCCAGTCGAAATGATTGAAGATGTGGAGAAACACCCACCAACGAAGCAACCAAAAAAATTATCCTTGACCAACAAGTTCAAAGTGTGGAGCAAGATGTCCAAACAAGACACACAAAAGGTCCAAGCTTTACAAAAAAGTGGAGGCGATGAGTAAGTGACTGTACAAACATCTAATGTTAACATTCACATTCCGTAATTGTCTACATTCATCACTGTGTTTAATTTTTTTGGTTTGTTCAGATCTGTGCAATGTAAATATTCACATTGGTTTGTTCATAATGCACAAGCTGCTGGTGTGGAAAGAAGATTCAAAGGCTACACATGTGTATTTTGATGACATTGTCAACCTTATCAAGGAGGAATCAATACACAGCAATATATGCCATTACAAACATAATTAACTCTTCATGCATATGCACACACAAACACAGACACACTCACAGCCACAAATCTATATAATATGACCCCATGTTTGTGCAGCTCATAAATGCATATGCTGAACTGTTGCATGAACAACAAGAGGTGGTCAACCCAACTTCGGATGAAGCGTCATTCATCTTCACGAGCATGTATTTGGTAAAATCTATCATTCCATTATTTGTAATGTGAATGTGAAACTTTACAGTCCATTAATTATTTGTCCAATGTGTACAGAAAGTGATACGAGAGTACCATCCTCGCAAAAGGAGTAAACACATTGATGTACATGTCAAGAACTACCAAGGAGAGAGATACCTACTATTCCCATTGCATCATGAGTACCACTGGACGATAGTTGTGTATGATGCTAAAGACAATTTGTGGAGGCATTACAACTCATTGCGTCCAAGAACAGAAATACATGACCCGCATATCGACCAAGCACAGGAAGTTGTAAGTGGCTATTTTTTAACACAAATATGACTTGTTCTCATGCATTAAATGACTGTACACACACATATGTTTGTTGGTGCCTAATTTGAAATTCTATACACAGAAGAAGTACATTGAGCATGTTGTGAGCGTTTTTGGTGAGTCATCACGGCTATACACTAAGCTAGCAGCCCAAAATCTAGCACAACCAATCAAAAGTGTTGATGTCTGTCCTCAGTAAGGCGACAACTCGTAAGCCTCACTACATTTTTTACAATCCTCCATAACCGTTATGCAAATATTCATGTCAACTGCTAATCAAAACCATTTCTTTTTTACAGAGTGGACTGCGGACCTGCAGTATGTTACATCATGCGGGCGCACATATTCCATGAAGAAATTGTGGGCAGCCTCACTAGTTCAGAATGGTGTGGACTACGAGATTTGTTAGTGCATAGTTTTTTGAATCATAAAAAATCAGAATTTCATTAAAACCTATAGATGGGGGGTGTCCACCTACAAACTAACCAACACTTGATATGAATGTTAATATGGAATGCGTTGACATTTTGACACAACAACTGATTGTAAAACAGTGATACAACATCTGTTAATGGGAAAAAGCCAGCTGCGAATTTTGAACTACTTTTGGTGTTGTTATGTTTTACAGATGTGAATGTTCACAGTTGCACCACTAATGTGAATGTTCACATTCACTTATGATATCCATACTGTTGTGTTGTTATGAGTGTAATTCATACGAATGTTTGAACCTGACTGTTCTACAAAACACATACTTTGTGCAGGAGTGTACACTTGGTCTACATGACATAATTATGGATCACTTACACATGTGTGAACATTCACATTTGTTCTTGCTCATAACAATTGTAAATGTCATTCATCTCTGTCAAATGTGAACATTCACTTCTAATATTCATATGCACTAATGTTTACAGATGTGAATGTTCACAGTTGCAACACTGATGTGAATGTTCATAGTCACTTATGATATTCGTAATGCTGTGTTGTGATGAGCATAATTTGTTCGATGGTTTGAACCCGATTATTCTATAGTACACATTTTTCCTGCAGGAATGTCTATGTGACATAATTACGGATCACGTACACACGTGTGAATATTCACATTTGTTCTTATTCATAACAGTTGTGAATGTTTTGTCATTCTCTGCCAAATGTGAACATTCACTTATGATATTTATATGCACTAATGTTTGACAGATGTGAATGTTCACAGTTGCAACACTGATGTGAATGTTCATACTAACTTATGTTAACAGCTTATATTCATGTCAACATTGACAACAATAAGGTAAAAAAAGTTCAACCCATGTGCAAGTTTTCAAATAATATGATTCTTTTACGTAAATGTGAATGTCCACATCATGTATTTATCATTACAACTTTAACAAAATCAGTTTCATACACAAAAAGAAAATGAAAAAGCACAAATGAAATACTAAGTTTGCCAAACCATTATTTTGCTTGCAACACAACACAATCTTATTTCAAAAATGAATATAAGAATCCAATGTAAAACACACCGTTGAAATGAAAAATGTACATCCTATATCGGCTCCTTGCATGACTTTCGATTATGGCTCCCCAGCTTATCACATCTCCCACACCTTATTTGCTTCAATTTCTCACCCCTTGATGGGATCCTATTCTTTTTCGGCCTTCCGGGTGGTCTTTTCACAGTTGGCGGGTATATAGTGAAGTCCATGTGTAACAACCCCATACTATTTACCGAAAATTTACTGAATTACATACTGATTACTGCTAAACTGGACGGCTTATGACTGATAATTGAACTAACTGAAGTACTGAACAGACTGATTGAAAACTGGAACTGGATTGACTGAGCATACCTATTGTAATGTATTCTATCTGTTTGATTCTACGATTTATCTGTTTGTGTTTTATGTTCAAACTGCAAATTGAAGGCCTTATCGGCGGCCGAATTAGAAACCGTTTAGTATTTCATGAACAGTGGAATTTATCTGATTTTATGGTATATTTATTCAAAATGTGCTTAGGTATGATTAAACTAGATTAAATAAAGCCAATTTAAGAGTTTGCCTTAATTACAACTTTGCCACCTAGTGGGGCCTTTATTTATTCACATATGTTGAGCCTTATACATGTAGATTAAACATTTCCTCAGCTTATTTGTTGTCTCACCACCGAACTAGAGAGTAAGGGAGAGAATTGAGAGGGATTTTGACTACAACTTGGTGATCTTGAAGAGATTGAAGTATAAGTTGACAAATTAAGCTTCTTCACTTCTTATCCTACACCTAAGGTAGATCATTCATCTCCTTATTGTTGTCATTGAGCTGAGTCTTGCATGGTTTATGCTTCATTATAAAAATTAAGTCATGAATTAGTTCATACATGTTGAATTAGAGCATAATTCATGCATGCATGCTTGTATTGTTGATTCTTAAGGTGTTTTCATGGTAAAATTGTACATGCATGTTCATAATTAGGCTTGAGTCCATGAATTCATCATGTTCTTGAAGAAATGAGTCCATTTGGACAAGCTTTGAAGGTTGAATTTGGTTTGAATCCATGCATGTTGCATATTCTCTATGTTCATAAAAAATGGGTTTGAAAAATGGTTTTAATTGACTCACCTTTGGGGCTTGAGTTCATAAATTGAGCTTTGAAACTTGTTATACATTGAATTTAGATATGTTTTTCAGAATTTGGGCCCAAGAGGTCGAGTTTTGAGTGAAAGAATGCTTAGTTTGAGCTTAGGAGACAAATCTGGAAATTCTGGAATTTGGCTTCTTCGCTTGAGCGAAGGATTCTTCGCTCGAGCGACCAACCTTTGTTCGAAGCTACGCTCGAGCGTAGAATTGGTGGCTCGAGCATAAAATTGCAGCATCCAGTACTTTTACTGTTTCGACAGACCGCTCGAGCGAAGGATTTCTCGCTCGAGCGAAGCCTTTGATTTTGAAAGCTCGCTCGAGCGAAGGAAGGCTCGCTCGAACGAGGATCCTATTTTCAGCAAACTTTGCAAAATGTTTTCTAAGTGTATTTTTGCATCCTCATCCCATTCTAGGCATTCTTAGGCCTAGTTTAAGACATCTTAATGAGGATATAGATGTAGAACACACCAAGGCAAATAAGGGATTAAGTTATGATATTTCCCAACTGTGTAGCTTAGTGTGTGTGTTCAACCTGTGAACTGTGTAGGGTTGGCGACTGGGGAGACTCGCTCTAGCATACTGTAGCCCAAACTCTGTGAGTAACAATTGTGTAAAGATATGTTCAACTGAGAATGTTTTCTGACTGTTTACGAAACTGTTTTCTGAAATGATTATTGTTATTTGATTGAATGTATGTCCTATATTCTGAAATGTATTGTGGCATCCTTAGCAACTACTGTATACTGTTACTGCTACTGTTACAGAGATCTCTGTCGGTTCTCTCGTGGAACCATTACTGTTTACTGATTGATGGCCATCATTACTGTTCGGTCTTTAAGACCTACTGTTTACTGTTACGCTAATGGATGTACCACATATGACTGAATAACTGTTCTGACTGAAAGACTGAAACACTGTTTAATGAACTGTTTTCATTACTGTAAGGACATTTCATTCTTAATCTCTTTACGCATTATGTTATTCACTGGGCTTTAGCTCACTGTTTATATATATATGTAGGTGCTCAGCCACCAGATCGGAGCTAGGAGCGTGGGTTAGATTCCAGTTTTGTCAAGCCAGCCTATGTGCCTCACTGCGAGGTTCCAAGTTGCCATGCTCAGGCTTAGGGGTGTTTTAGCATTTCCCTTTCTGTATTGTCTCACTGTTTTGTATAGACTGTTATCTGCTTTACTGTACTGTTATCAAGGGATTAGGTCCCCGCACTGAGTGACTGTAAATATTGGTATAGACTATACTGTTTGACTGCATGAATGTATGAAAAATCTTTTGGCATACAGACTGTCACAGCTCATTGGACATTATTTATTTACTATATTGGCTTCCGCCAGGCCCCGTACTCTGTTTTACTGTATTACTGTTAAGCAGGCCTTCGGTAATCTCGGATTACTGGCCGGTTACGATACTAAACCCATAGGGCCGGGTTTGGGTCGTGACACCATGGGATCAAAAGGCAGCTTCTCCACCGATGGTATAGAGAATATGGCACCCGAATACGCTGCATGATATGTTTGTACATGAAAGTAATGTTCCACACAATCATTGAGATTGTAGCGACTCTTCTGAATGGCAACAACAGCATGGTCACATGGGAATCCGTTGATTTGCCATTTGAAGCACGAACATGTACGCCTCGCAACATCAACAGTAACAGATGGTATCGAATGAACTTCAAACACATCCTCATTGGCTTTGCTAACTTGCCAAGACCTGCTGTCATTGAACGAATCCATAAGCCTTGTTTCGAATGTAGGACAAATAAGCTCATTCCATTTGTTTGTTTGGTCACGCCGTGCAAACATTTGCTGCATCAACTGAGTACGAATTGTGTCCACCATTTGAGTGATAGGAAGATTACGTGCTTCTTTAATCCAGTTATTAAATGACTCCGCCGCATTGGAAGTCATCTCCCCATAACGCATGCCCCTGCACAATATCACAAACATTTTACAATACGAAATTTAACAGGTCTGAACATTCACGTTGACTGATGTGAACATTAACATCATTCGCAATGAACATTAACATCAACTTAAACGAATGACAGATGTGAACATTAACATCAACTTCAATGATAGCATGATGTGAATGTTAACAACAACAACTTATAACAACAGATGTGAACATTCACATCATTCAAATCAGTCATCATTATTAGATGTGAACATTCACATCATTGACATTGAATATGAAACACAATTTTTAGATTTTTACAATTCTAAACTGAAAATTCACATCGCTACCATTCTAAACTTGACAAATGTAACACTTTATGAAACTATTATTACCTGAAGTATGAATTTGCCCAGTGCTCAGGTGCCAAGTCCTTGAAAAAATCATGTGCTCGTTGTTTACCCTCCTCTTTTAATTTTGCAAGCTTTTAATGGAACCCTACCACAGTTGGCTCGTAAGCACAATCACCCAAACTACTTACTAGGTGATCCCTGAATCCATTATCAATTCCTTTCATCTGGTCTCTTAAATTGCTCTTCAAGTGTTGTAAGCAATAACCGTGATGAGCCGATGGGAACACCTTCGGCATAGCTTCTAACAGACCAAGATTACAATCCGAAATAAACGTAATCTGGCGCTTACCATCAACAACCTTCCCAAGTTCATACAAGAACCACGACCAATTCACCGTGGTCTCCGAATCAACAATCGCAAATGCAACAGGAAACAGACCTACAACACAACACCAATACGCAACTGTTCACAATATAAACGAAACAGGTCATGTGAATAATTATATCTACATTGCCCTATTACTATTATTATTTCTGGATTCAAGTTCGTAACCATCAATGATGTGAACATTCACATTAGCGACCATTACCAATTCATTTCTGATTGTTCAGTCATTCATAATGTAAACATTCACAGTACTATTCATTAATGGATCAACTGACAGTTGTATACACTGATGTGAATGTGAATGTTCACGTTACTGTCATTAGTAGACACAGATGTATAATAATGTGAATGGATCAGTGTATAATAATGTGAATGTTTACATTACTGTCATTAGAAGATACTGATGTGAACATTCACATCAGTGCATACTAATGTCAATGTTCACATTACTTATAATTTCTCAATCACTCATTTGTCCATACTATGCATGTCAATGTGAATATTGGCATGAATATTCAAGTAAAAAAAAGACTAACCATTGTTTCCGTCTTTCGCCGTTGCCGCAAGTAACTGACCTTTGTACTTTCCTTTGAGGAATGTTCTATCCAAGAATAATAAAGGCCGACAAGAATTGAACCCAGAAATACACGCAACGAATGACACAAAGAAACGGCAAAAATGTTAACTACTCGCATCATAGTCAATATTGACATAACTCCCTGGATTGTACCGCATCACAGCATCCGAATACCACCACAGCTGGTCAAATGATAATGAGTGATCTCCATGAATACTAGCCTTTGCTTTCTCCACACCCAACCATACGACATGGTAACTAACATCTAGCCCATAATCCCTCTTCAAAATAGTCACCACATCACACGGCCGAGTCAACGGCTTGTCCCTCACAATTTCAGATATGGTACTCGATACCAAATCCGAACTAACTCGCGGATTCTTCGATGTTCGGACATCCGTACCACAAGTATGCACATCGCTAAAACTCTTGATGTAGAAAAAATCATTTGCTCGTTGTGCTCTACAATGTATAGCCCACAAGCAGCCCCTCTCCTCCCGCATCGCGCACATAGCAGTAACTCTTGTTGTCTCGTTCTTCACGTATGTAAACTGAAACCCACATTGGATGGCATACTTACACAAAACGTCACGAAATTCTTGTGCACCTCCAACAAACCGTTGTCCCACATGCGTAATACCATTTGACCAAGGGGCTGACAACAACACCTTCTCCTTATGGTGGCAAAATCTCCGTAGTGCATCAACTTCTTCCTCAACCCCCACACGCACCAATCCCAAACTACTTGACTGACCAATATCACTTTTCAACTCAACCACAACTTCTACATGTTGTACCCCCATTGATTTAGCAAGCAGTAACATGTTTTGAAATTCTTCCTCATTGTCCAAATCACATTTATTAATCCCAGGTAGTTTACAGAACAATGAAATAGAACCAGCAGCCAACTCAACCCATTTCTCACACAAACACTCCACCAAACGAGAATAACACATTGCGCAGGCAACATTTATTACAATTGTACTGCAACCATATGTACACACCAACAGCATAAAGGTGTCCATCTCCTGTAAAAACACAAAAACACAACAACGAACAGTAATAAAAATCGATATGAAATTTCACATTGTGCAAAAAATAGATGACCATGTGTACAGTTCAAGTGCTAAATCCATACTTCACAATACGAAGTTGTGAACATTCACATTGTTATTAATAGGGGTGTTCATGGATCCGAATCACCCGACAAATCCGAACCAACCCGTCCGAACCGACCCAAGTATAGGCAGTTTCGAGAATCTCACGGTCGGCAGCGGTTTAAATTTAGAAAATTTGTTCAAATTTCGGTCGGATATCGGGCTTGACATATAAAAAATCATTTAAACCGATCCGACCGACCTATTATAATACAAACTGCACCTGCAACTTTATATTTAAAATAGTGAGTTATGTTTCCAAAGTTTGACTATGCTTCCAGCACTTACTTTCCCAAGACAAGCCTTTTATCATTTTCTTCTGAATTTTCAGACTAAACCCACCCACTCTCTCTAACCTTTTTGTGTTCCTTCTTTTTCATTTCTCTCCCAGTGGAGTCTTTGATCTGCTATCACGTCCGTCTCTGTCTCTCTCACCCTCTCATCTACCATCTTCTTCTCTCTCAAGTTTGAGATGTACCACACCCAAAACCTAGAAGCCATTGAACCCCTTCTCTCTCTCTCTCTCTCTCTCTCTCTTACAGTTTCATCTCCCTCTCTCTCTCTCTAATCTACCAATCGAAACCCAAAACCATCAACTTCGAGTCTTTGATCTACCGAAATCGAAACCCTTTTGGCGGAAGATCAAGAATCGTACATGGCGGTGATGCACAGTAGAGATAACGGTGACATTGTGCCATGGCAGAAAAATATGTATCTTCTCTCTATTTTCAATTTTTACTTCATTCTTTCTAGTGTGTGTGAGAGAACGTTTGTTATCTTTGAGATTTGTATAAAATGTTACTGTGATTGTGTTATGTTGCATATATGTATGTTTCTGTGATTTCTGTGAGAAATGAAGGGACAAAAGCCATGGAATTGAAGCAATGAATGGAAGATTAGCCGACCGAAAACCGCCCGCTAAACCAAGAACCCGATGTGTATGGTTTCGAGCAATATTTGGGTCGAGATCGGATGACCACTTCTGTAAACCGACGAGGTCGGTTCGAGTGACGGTTCAGGGGTAAAACCGACTCGACTCGACCCGTGAACAGCCCTAGTTATTAACAAGATGTCAACATTAAGCAAACATCAAAGTAAAATGAGAACATCAACAAATCTTCACATAATATTAACAAGATGTTCTCATTTACATTGACACATACACTCTGAATTATATCACACACACAGCGCCTCATTCAGCAAACATCAATTTAAAATGAGAACATCCACATTCTTTATATATTCCACATTAACAAAATGTGAACATTCACATTGATATACATACTGATAATGAAATCATCCACAGAGAGTTTCATTATGCATACATCAAAGTAAAATGAGAACTACACATTTAATCAAAATCAACATGAAAATTCACATTGTGCAAAAATAAAATGACTACGTGTACAGTTCAAGTGCTAAATCCATAATTCACAATACGAAGATGTGAACATTCACATTGATATTAACAACGTGCCAACAATGCAAACATCAAAGTAAATTGACAACATCAACAATCTTCACATAATATTAACAAGATGTGAACATTTACATTGACACATACACTCTGAATTACCTTCACATAATATTTACAAAATGTGAACATTCACATTGATATATATACTGATAATCAAATAATCCACAGAGAGCCTCATTACGCATACATCCAAGTAAATTGAGAACTACACATTCTTCACATAATATGAATGAACTCCCCTCCACAGGAACACGTAAAATGCATATAATTGAAAAACCAGAGCATCCAAATCATATCAATGGAAAAACAGAGCATCTGATCCATCATACGAATGAAACCATAAACTGAACATGTATTCATAACCAAATTGATACTAACCTTAATCATGCAATCCTACAATCGTCCAGAAAGTCGAAAACAAATGATTTGAACAACTTACAGTCCGGAAAATGTGACAGCCAAACAACTTCCTCTTCGTCGTCTTCACTCGAAACCACAGAACCAGACTACAACAGTAAGAATGAAACCCTAGCACAACCAATCCTTGGAACGAGCATGCAAAACATAAACGTATCTCTCGGAATTGGATTGATGATGAAAAGCGTAAAAAAAAAAACTGCCAAACTGAATCAGCGAAGAATCAGCGAAGACACAGCTACGTAATACGTATTAACACTGTACATATATATATATGGGGGCAAAATAGTTCATGTTAATATATTAAATTAGAAAAATGGACCTTATGGAATAACAAGAAAAGTTTATGGGACTAATCAGGTTATCATAATCCTTTGTGGACCTAATGGATTATAACAACTATAGAATTAATTTATCAATAAAAATCCCTTTTTTTGAATGTTGTTAATAAATAAAATGCCTTACAGGTGTTGGTTGGCAAAACTTTTAAGTGGTTATACATTCTTTACAATATACACATTTATAAAAAGGTTTGCACTATCTTTGCTTGGTCATTTTAATTCGAGTGAGTGTTTGAATTTATGATTAGTTTAGAATGTGAGTTGCTTTTTTTATTTTTTAGTTATTTTAATTTGGAACTAAAAAATCTTGTTTGGAATAGATATTTTGATTTTTTTAAACTTTTGTGAGAGAAAAAATAAAATGATTATGGTTTTGATGTAACATTTAAAAAACTTATTTTGTCTTTTTGTAACTATTTTAGCCAAAAAATCCTATTTAAGATTATACCAAACGAAGGCTTAGTAAATTTATTTTGGGATCAATTTTGGTGATCTTTAGGATTCATTAAATGGAATATTTACTTAAAAAATCAAGATAATTAGATATCAACAACTATATGCTTTAATTAAATTTGTATTACAAAAAATAGATAGTTATTCTTAAAATTATATTTGTCTTCTATTTTTGGGTACATTACACTGACCTCTCCTGAGGTTTACTTTAATTACAAGTACTTCCCATGTAGTTTCAAAAATAACATTGACCTCCTTTACTTTTGAAAATAATACACAGATTTCCCCCTACTGTTAGAAGAATGCTAATAAAGTAACAAAAATAGTGACATCAGTCACAATAAACATGTAAATACCCAAAATACCCCTGTCTATACACGCACTTCTAACTATAATAATAATAAATAAATAAAAGCTTTGTCTCTATCATTGATGTTCCAAACAGCCTCTCTCCGTCCCCTTGCACATCCATTTCACAATCCTACCCATCTCCATCTCCCAAAAGCTTTGAACACTCCATCTTCTCTATTTCCAATTCTCTTTAAACCCCCACTCTCTCTAAAATGGGAAACTACATCTCTTGCACCCTATCGTCCTCATCAGGCAAAGCTTCAATAGTAATCTTCCCAAATGGCAAACCCAACAATTCCACCAATCCATCAAAGCTGCCAAACTCATGATCGAGAGAGAGAAAGAGAGAGGGTCTTCTTCGATCACAACTGCTGCCTCCAAAACATATTCGAATCCCTTTACGGCGACAACTAAGTTGTCGACCACTACTCTCTTGCTTCGGTCGCGATTCTGCAACGACAGCGCAATTGAAGACGCTGGTGCAGCAGAGGACGTTGATCGACCGATGATGCTGGTGCAGCAGAGGACGTTGATCGACCGGACAGAGGGCGACTTTCTCTCTCTCTCTCTCTCTCTCATTTTTTCGTCGTCTCTCTCGTAGTGCCATCGCCACCACTTTGTTCTTTGATATGTTGAATCTCTCTCTTTCTCTCTTTGTTCAAGTTTTTTTGTGATTTTGTTGTTAGACATGCAACTCCAGATCTAGTCTATTTCTTTGTTGATGATCAACATAAACCCTATAATAGCCAAATCAGCAAGAGATTCTCAACCCTCACGCCGACGAAGACCTCGAAGCTTCTAACGTTTACTTCATGTTCCCCATGAAGAGATTCAATTCTGTTATCAATGCCATCGACTTGGGCCCACTCTTCCTCGCGGCCAAAAAGATCTCCAGCGGCGGCAAAATTGTTAGGGTGGCGTTGGAGCTGGAGAAGGAGGAGGAGGATGACATGGGAGATGGTTTGGCGATGGAGTTTATGATGCGTAGGTTACCTGTGTGCATGTCGAGGAAACCGTTGTTAGAGACAATCGTAGAAGAACCGGTTTGGTCGAGATGATGGACGGTGTTGATGAAATGGGTTAATTCCCTTTTTTTTTATCAAGGGTATTATGGTTATTTCGGCTGTGAACTTAACGTCGTCCTTGCTCTTTTAACGGAAAGGGGGAATCTATATATTATTTTCAAAAGTATGGGAGGTCAGTGTTATTTTTGAAACTACATGAGAGGTCTCTGTAATTAAGGTAAACCTCAGGGGAGGTTAGTGTAATTTACCCTCTATTTTTTAAAACAAATATGATTCAAACAAACAGATACCGATGTCCAATCATCTTATTTTTTGCATGAATATTCTACTCAACAAATCTTAAAAAATAAACTGTTTGAATCACTAAAATCGATCTCAAAATAAGACTATCAAATCTCAATACTTTTTCAAGTTGAGATGTAAACTTAAACGAAGTCAACTCCTAAAAAAAATGTACATCCAACCCTTCACCAGCAATCGAGTAAAAGTTTTGGCCATGACTCCCCACATTTTTTCACTGCAATAATCTTATAATAATAACTCAATAATTAAAGTTTAAAAATGTAAGCTAAACGCTATTATTTTGGGATGTGTAGTTGAAATAAAATTACTGTATTTTAATTTTTTTTTTAAAATAAGTTATTAAATTATTGTTATGAAAATCATAACAAGATTATTGTAAAAATAATCATAATAATTATTATTATTATCATTATTATAATAGAGATCCCATCATATGGAAACTAGTCCCAAGGCTACAAATGGACCTGGACTACAGTGATCATGGGCCTAGCCTTGTAGGAAGTAGAGTTCAAGTCCAGTGATTATGGACCGGATCATATGGCTGGGCCATGCTAACTAAACCCTCTCAACTCCCACGTCTTCATACAAATAAATGAATAAATAAATAAAAGAGGTAGATTATTTTTCACCCACTTTTCTAATTAGAATCTTATTTTGTTCCTTTTATCTTTAATTATATCAATTAAACTATTAAATTTCAATATTTTTTTAAATATAGTCTTTTCATTACTTGCTGTTTAAAAAATTAATGGAAATAGCTCATCTATATCTATATATCTATCTATATATCATATAAAATAATGCTATATACACCAATTAATATATAATTTAAGAGATTTTTAGAATTTGTAATGTGATCAATGAGTGAGGTCAATAATAATGTCATAACTAGTACACTAATTGGTGCATGTAACACCACCGTATTATATAAGGAAAATGGAGTTTCTAACTCACAAACCTAGTAGGAGTTCCAATACCTCAATCTTAATTTCCTAATTTTTTACTTTAAAAAAAAAAAAAAACTTAGCACTTATTAACTTTTCTTAAGTCTTTTTGACTTCTCTCATACACACCCTTTTCAACTTCTCTTATACCTATTTTATTATTTTAGAAATAATAATTATCTTCCATTTTCAATTTCTCTCATATCTATTTAATTATTTTGGAAAGGAAAATGCTATGGATCCCAAGTAAATTACCAAGCCTCTCACATGGGTGTGAGATCCACACATGTAATTTGTGTGAGCCCCACACCCATGTGAGAGGCTTAGTAATTTGTTTGTTAATTTATTTGGGGTCCCTACCATAACTCTTTTGGAAATAATAATTATCCCTTAATTTATGGATTTCAAATGGAAAAATAACAAAAGAAATTCATTTGTTTTGTTTGTTTTTGGGAGAGTTGTTTTTGAAAAAAATTTTGGGGAGAGAGTTTAGAAATTTTTTTGGTTTGTTTGGTTGTATATTTTGGGAGAGTTGTTTTTTTTTTGAGTTTGGAATGATTTGATATTTTTGGTGAATTTGAGTAGATGTGTGTGAGAGAAAAAGTGATTGAGAAGGAGAGAGGAGAGAGAAAATGTGATTGATTGATGTATAAGAGAGAGAAAGTGATTTTAGAATTTTTTTGAGAAAAACTCAAACCAAACAAATTTTTAGAAAATTTTTTCTAAAACTCATATCCCAAATGCAAACCAAACATTGTCTTGTTTGGTTTGTTTTTGGGAGAGTTGTTTTTGAAAAAAAAATTGAGGAGAGAGTTTAAAAATTTTTTTGGTTTGTTTGGTTGTATATTTTGGGAGAGTTTTTTTTTTTTTTTTTTGGAGTTTGGAATGATTTGATATTTTGGGAGAATTTGAGTAGATGTGTGTAAAAGAAAAAGTGATTGAGAAAGAGAGAGGAGAGAGAAAAAGTGATTGATTGATGTGTAAGAAAGAGAAAGTGATTTTGAAAATTTTTTGAGAAAAACTCAAACCAAACAATTTTTTAGAAATTTTTTTCTAAAACTTATCTTCCAAATGCAAACCAAACATACCTATTTAATTTCTCTAAAACTAATCTCTCCATTGTAAATTCTCTCATCGATTTCCAAAAGAAAATATTAAAACTTGCTTTCCTTTTCTCTCCCTAAAAAAAACAGGTAATATTTTTCATGAAAATTGTGATTATCTATCTATATCTTGTATATTATTATTTCGAAAATAATAATTATCCCTTAATTTATGGATTTCAAATGGAAAAATAACAAAAATATTTCATAATCACTCCATTGTAATTTTTCTCATCGATTTCCAAAAGAAAATATTAAAACTTGCTTTCCTTTTCTCTCCCTCAAAAAATCACAAACGATATTTTTCATGAGAATTGTAGTTATCTATCTATATCTTATATATTATATTATAACATAACCCAAAAAAAATAAATTAAAAATTAGATATCCAAACAGATAAAATTAATAAATATGATTTTTATTTATTCAGCTAAAATATTTCTTTTGCCTCTCTATATCTAATTTTAAATTAAAAAAATCTTTAAAGTCTATCTCACACCATCATATTTTAAATCAATAAAACTCACATGTCTATCACATATCTAACTCACATCATGACTTACCTAAATAATAATAATTAAAAATAAATTGAAACCATAGATAAATTAAATTAAAAAAATAGAAATCCACAACTCCATCTTAAATAAATAGAAACCACACAAAATAAATAAGATAAGAATTTAGATATAGATCTCAAAAAGATATGACAATATCTAAATTTGAATTACGATTTAATAATATAATTATCTAAATTTGAATTATGATTTAATAATATAATTATCACTTAATGAGACAAATTAATCAATTTTTAAAATCTTATTTAAATAATAATATGATTAGTCATTCCAACTCCTAGACTTTGCTGGCACTGGCGGAGGAGCTGACGAATTAGGCATGGCGAGGTCTAAGTTGTTGGGGGGGTAATATCCTATCACTCCATAAATTTATTTGTTTTTTAATTTTATTTTTTTTCCTATGTGATTCTCTTTCTCTGTTGTTAGTTTGAATTTGGTTTCGGTTTTAGTGAAATTTATGTGTTTGTTTATAGATTTACATGGTGGAGAAAAATTATTGATGATAATTGTTGCAATCAAAGTATCTATGCCCATTTTGTGCTAATGATTTTGATCAGATTTTGTTTTTTTTTAATG
This sequence comes from Camellia oleifera, assembly GCA_022316695.1. NCBI lineage: Eukaryota > Viridiplantae > Streptophyta > Magnoliopsida > Ericales > Theaceae > Camellia > Camellia oleifera. Next base: position 14,602,570 of record CM039315.1, read on the forward strand.
AAAACAGTAAAATTGAAGTAAAAAACATGAGTATCAAATTTTATATTTTTTATTGTCATTTTATTTTATAGAAAATATGAAAAATTATTGGGAATTCAAGATTGTACTATAACATTAGATTTTTGTATAACTAGGTACATTTAAAACTTTTAAATATTATTGTGTTTTTTATTTTTATCCTCTTTCTATCCTATTATACCATTACTGTTATTTGTTAGTTTGTTAATCATAATTCAATTAATTGAAAGTAAAAGCTTAGTATAATTTTTCATATATATTAATTAATTTGTTACTGCTATATTTGTATATAATAGCATAATATATAGGAATAATTTCAAAATATAATTTCATTTTTTTATGTGATTAAAATAATCCATCTTAAAATAGTATATAGAGGAGTTAGATGGTTTCTTTTATCCTCTAAAAACCCAATCTTTTTTTTTTTTTTACTTTTTAATTTTTTAAATTGAAACATCAATTGTTTTTGTCCACAAAACAAAATCGATAAACACATATCCAAAAGATATACAATTTTTTTTTCTTTTTCTTTTATTTTTTCTTTTTTTTTAATAGGTAGGATATTTACAAATGAAAAATGTTTGGCACATCAAAAAACTTTCCATAATCTGACTTATAATGATATGGTCATAAGTGTCAATATAATTCCAATTAAGAGAATTTTCAACTCTTAATTTTTTTTTATCAAATTATAATTTGATAAAAATTTAAAAAGATAAAGCGTTGGAAATTATTTTCTTTTTTTATCAAAATTGATGAAAAGAAAAAAATATTGGGACAAGAATGAAAATTCTTTTAAAAATTGATAAAAATTTATTGAAGAATTTAAAGTAATTCATATCAAATCAAATTTTTTATTCAAATTTAAAATCAAATTAGATAAAAAAAAATTAAAAGAAAATGATGAAAGGTTGGAAATATTCTAAAACCTTTTTATTCTTAAAGACTAAAAATTATTGTGCGTGTTATATTCATATTATATTTTTAGTTATGAAATTAAAACCAAAAGAAATGTAACTTAAATAATTGGATTAATAACAAAAACATCATATCAATTATTGTTAAATATTACTTCACTTCACATTTAATAATAAAATTGTATATTTGTCTTAATTATAATTTTTAAATTTGTCTATTTTCATAACTAGAAGAGCTATATCATAACTCATGTAATCTCATTTAATTAGGTTTAAGTTTTTTTAATTACAAATTATCAAAAATTGCACTAAATAGATTTATATATATTTTTAAAATTTTTTTAAACTAATAATTTAAAAAGTTATAAATATAAAAATTAACTTATAAATTTCATATATATCACAAGACAAAATATTAAATAGCTTTAACATATTTATAATACTAGCATATCACCCGTGCTATGCACGGGTTGTGTTTCACCACTTTGTCTTCCTTTTTTTTTTTTCTTTTTTTATACTATATTAAAATTTAATATTTTGATACTAATCATATGTGTTGGACTTTTTAAGAAATTTATATGCGATGGACTTTTCAAGGAAATTTTTTCATGCTTGTTCTTAATGCATTAAAATGTTATTATAATGGATAATAATCATGTGTTGGATTTTTCAAGGAATTCATATGTACTTCACAATTATTTCTATATATGTGAATTGTGATTTTTAAATGTCTTTTTTTTTTTTTTTTTATTATATTAAAGTGTAATATTTTGATAATAATCATATGTGTTGGACTTTCAAGAAATTCATATGTGTTGGACTTTTAAAGGATTTTTTTTTTATGATTGTTCTTAATGTATTAAAGTGTTATTATGAGGGATAATAATCGTATGTGTTGGGACTTTTCAAATAATTTTTTTTATACTTGAGGGTTAGGAGAAGTTAATAAATGCTAAGGTTTTTTTTTTAAATAAAAAATCAGGAAATTTAGATTGGGATATTAAAACTCCCACATGACTTGGGGGGGTTATAAACCCAATTTTTCTTAATATATATATATAGATAAATAGATATATATATCTTTTTATTTTTATTTTTATTTTTGTGTGGTTTCTATTCGGATATTTTTTTTTTCAATTTATTTAAGATAGAGTTGTGGGTATCTTTTTTTTTAAATTTAATTTATCTGTGGTTTTGTACGGGGAGCAAATATTCAGGCAACCCCGTACTCCTTTCTTCCAAGCTCCGTCTCTATCCGATCACCTGAAAGCACAACGGCGGTGAGCTACCCGGCGGTGTGTGGCCGAAAAACCCCTCAAACGGTCAAATTAGCACACACTTTGGGATAAATAGAGAGAAGGGAGAGAGTTGAGTGTTTTGTGTATGCCTCACCAAATGTTCATCATGGCTGTATGGGGGGCGCAGACATGCCTATATACCCTCTGCGCTCCATATCCACTCCAAGTCATCTCCTGACACGTGGCCCTGTTATCCCATCTGTTAGCGTAAACCTTGCTGTACATTACCTAACCTCAACTGCCAACCTTCCCATCTGAAGCACGGCAACCGAGCTGCTTTATCCATGGTCGTGCTGTGCTTCATATCCAAGTACTCCACTGCCTAAGCACAAGGAGAACCGGGCTAGATAACATCTCGGCAAGCTGAGCCCGGGACATCTCCTGTGTTCTGTCTACCGGCCGAGCAAACGGTTACCTCGGCTGACCACGCCTTTCCGGGCGCCAGTCACTTTACTTGACTGGCTTCATCATCGCCAGAACACGCTGCTCGGTCCAACCGAGCACTGCCTTACCGAGCAGCTTTCCTTCCGGGCCGGGCGACGCATTCTTGGCCCAACACCTGCCCGGCCCAAGTGCTAGCAGCCTGATACTAAATGCATCGCAAGTCATCTCGGCCCAATGATCCACTTGGTTGCCAATCTTCTCGGCCGTTACCTCGGCCAACTTCAAGATCATAAATATCCCTCTCAGGTTTCCATTTGTTTTTAATTATTATTATTTAGATAAGTTATGATGTGAGTTAGATATGTTATAGACATGTAAGTTTTATTTATTTAAAGTTTATTTAGATAAACTTTAAAGATTTTTTTTTAGTTTTTTAGTTTTTTTGTATTATGTTATAATATAATATATAAAATATAGGTAGATATCTACAATTTTAATAAAAAATATTATCTGATTTTTTGGGGAAGAGAAAAGGAATGCAAGTTTTAATTTTTTTTTTGAAAATTTGTGAGAGAGATTAGGAGGGAGAGATTATGAAATATTTTTGTTATTAAATAAATAAATCAGTCAATAGTTTTTTTAATCTATTTAGTAAATTAAAAATCAATAATTTTAGAAAATTGATTAATTTGTCCCATTAAGTGATTTAAAATTTTGATAGATATACATAATAAAAAATACATAATTATATTATTAAATCATAATTCAAATTTAGATATTATATCTTTTTGAGATCTATAGCTAAATTCTTATCTTTTTTTTTTTTTTTTTTGTAACTATAGTGTATAGGAGAAATTGAAAAGGGTGTTGCAATAATTATGAGAGAAGTCAAAAGGAATAGTAGGTTGGCAGAACTCAATAAATGCTGAGGTTGGGTTGGGAGAAGTCAATAAATGCTGAGGTTTTTTTTTTTTTAAATCAAAAAATTAGAAAATTAGGATTAGGATATTGGAGCTCCCACAAGCTTTGGGGTTAAAAATCCCCTTTTGCTTAATATATAGTATAGATATATATTTTTTAATTTATAAAGTCACGTACATAACACGGGTTACTACTAGTATCTATATATTAAGCAAAAGGGTCTTTTAAAACCCAAGGCTTGTGGAAGCTCCAACATGCCAATCCTAATTTCCTAATTTTTAATTTTTTTTTAAAAAACAAATTGACTTGGTGATTGGTTCAAAGATTATAATAATTACACTATTGAATAACGCAATAAATGAAATCCTAATTTCCTTACTTTTTACATCCCCAAGAGACCCATGTAATTATTGTGTAAATAAATGGCTCTTAATTTTTTTGTTTTGTTTTTTGAAAAAACAAATAAATAAACACTTATTAAATTCTTTCAAACTCTTCGGTCAAACCCCATGTATTTAATTTATATATTAAAAAAAATTAAAAACAAATTGACTTGGTGATTGGTTCAAAGATTATAATAATTACACTATTGAATAACGCAATAAATGAAATCCTAATTTACTTACTTTTTACATCCCCAAGAGACCCATGTAATTATTGTGTAAATAAATGGCTCTTAATTTTTTTCCCTCTTAATTTTTTTGTTTTGTTTTTTGAAAAAACAAATAAATAAACACTTATTAAATTCTTTTAAACTCTTCGGTCAAACCCCATGTATTTAATTTATATATTAAAAAAAATTAAAACAAATATAAATATCTATAATTATCCCGTGCATAGCACGGGTGATAGGCTAGTATTATATAAGGAAAATGGTGTTTTTAGTGAGAAGGTTTGTGAGAACTCCAAAGTCTCATTCCATGATTGCTAATTTTTGTGATTTTAAAAATATTTAAAAATAATTATGTTGGCTAACAAAGTAATTATAGATTAAAAAAATTACAAGTTCCTAAAATTTTCCCCCCCAATAGAAGGCTTGTGAGAACTCCAAAGTCTCATTCCATGATTGCTAATTTTTGTGATTTTAAAAATATTTAAAAATAATTATGTTGGCTAACAAAGTAATTATAGATTAAAAAAATTACAAGTTCCTAAAATTCCCCACCCCCCCCCCCCCAATACTTCTCTCTTTCCTAAATCTCATCTCATATACATTAAAAAAAACATTATACATTAAAAAAAAAAATACAAATCTCATCTAATAATAAAGTAATTATATATTTAAAAATATATATTATAAATTAAAAAGAACGTAAAACCACAATTGTTAATTTTTGTAATTTTAAAAATATTTAAAAATAGTACTATTTAATAACAAAGTAACTATAGATTAAAAAAAAAACTAAAAACTGTAATTTTAAAAATATTCAAAAATAATACTATTGGCTAACAAAGTAACTATAGATTTTAAAAAATAATTGAATTAAAAAGAACGTAAAATCACAATTGCTAATTTTTGTAATTTTAAAAATAGTACTATTGGCTAACAAAATAACTATAGATTAAAAAAAAAAAAAACTAAAATTGCTAATTTTTATAATTTTAAAAATATTTAAAAATAATACTATTGGCTAACAAAATAACTATAGATTTTTTTTTATATAAAATAATTGAATTACAAGTTCCTAAAACCTCTTCACTAATATTTATCTCTTTTCTAACTCTCATAATCTATCTATCTATGGTTGCTATATATTATACAAAGTGACTTTTCATCTTAGAGGTCCAAAGTGTTTCAAAACCTCAAATCTAATTTTTTGAATTTTTGATTTTTATAAAAAAAAATTAAAACATCTATTGACTATTCTAAGGATATAAATATTAACCTTCAAAATTATTTAATGCAAATATATTGCTGGTAAAAAGAAAGAAACAAAGAAAAAAACACACAATTCTCAACCTCCCTCTCCCTCTCAAAATAAATCAAGCCTTTATTTAAAAAAAAATATAAATCTCATATAATCTTCTCTCTTCTATGATAAATCTAATGAAAATGAAACTCTCTCACCTCCTATAAAATGTATACTATTAATATCTTTCACAACTGGTCTGATCTATATAAACATAAAATTAAATGTAACATAAAAATAAAAATTAAACCTTATATATAGATTCTCTCTCTCTCTCTCTCTCTCTCTCTCTCTCTCTCTCTCTCTCTCTCTCTCTCTCTCTCTCTCTCTCTCTCATAATTAAACACAATTTTATTTCTAAATAAATTTAAGCACATCTATACTATATGTAATTTTTTTAAAAATCTTATAATTTATTATTTTTTGTAATGATTCCATGACTTATAATTTAGAAAAAGGAAATATAAAAGAAAATTATTAGTGTGTACACTTTCTCTAACCAATTCTTTATTCTATCCGAAAATCCTAATCATCATGCATATACTTTTTCCAAGCCATTCACGTCTTTCTCGCCTTATAAATATTACATTCATAGAATGATGAAACTCATTATTTTTTAACTTTTTTTTTTATGAAACAATTTGGAGATTAGTTTATATTTAGTATATTGTATTCTTTAAATAGACACTTTTATCCTTTAGATATATCATTTTTTTCTTTTTCTTTTTTAATCTATGACCATTTTTTTGTTTTTGTATTCCATATTTTGTGTGTCATTTCTCTCTCCTCTCCACCAACCATTATCTTTTTTTTTTTCTTTTTTTTTTTGTTTATAACTATTTTTTGTTGGTTAATATTGTTTTACTAGAATTGTTATACTAAAATGGCGTGATAAAGTCATTTGCATAATAAAAAACATGTCACTCATTATAAAGTGACAGATCAAAATGTAAGCAAAATCATTATTAATAATTTTTTTTTGTATTGATTTTATGTTTGTATATCATTAATTTTTTTTTAAAAAAGTTTATTTTTAATATTTTTTTAATATCATGACATGTGTTAATTGACAGTTGGTGCAGAGTATTACTTCAAAAGCATTTAATAGTTTTTCAAAGCTATAAAAAGAAAATTTTAATTTTAATCAATTTTTTCAAAACTATTAAAGGTGTTAGTCAAATATTTAATTATTTATCTTTAATATGTGTAGTTTCTCTCTTTCTCTATGGTACTTCTCTTTCTTCTTCACTGTGAGTTCATATATTTTTAGAAAAAAAATCATATGTAATTTAAAATTTTAAATCTTTTTATATAGGAAGTTAAAAAATAAATTTTGAAATTTAAAACATAGCTATACAAAACTATATCCTTTTAAATATACTATATTTATAATTAATTTTAATCTATCTATTATCTATCCTTATTTATATTATTATATAAGTAAAAATATTGTACGATAATTGAAATTAAAAATCCCAATCTATTTTTTTTTCAAAATTTAAAATTGTTAAAATGCATATGTTGCAATATCATTAATTTCTTCCTATTATAAATTTTATTTTAAATCTCATAAGATTTGTTCAACGACTAATATTCAATTTTTGTAAAAAAATTTCAATATATTCCTTGCAAAAGTTAATATAGCAAGTCTACAAAATCGTATTTTAAAACTCAAAATTATTAATATTTTTATTTATTTTTATTTTTGTTTTAAATAAGCATGTTAAAGTATAAATAGATATCCAAATCAAATTATACTTATTAATAAATATGGCATTAGTTTTAATTGTAATCACATTTTTTTAAAGTCTTTATTCATTTTTTAACTTTTTTTTTTATATTTTAAATTATATGTTACAATAATTCTTTTTTACTCATTAAGTTTTTAAAATTTCTTTAATTATTTCCCTTTCAAAAACCAATATAACAATTTTTTAAAATTCATATATTTTTATTCTAAAATAGTGAAGTATTAGAACTATGAAATTTTTTTAAAATTTTTTTATAACAAAGCATAATGTTAATTGTTAATTGTCAATACAACAATTTTAATCTATCTATACTATATATTATAGTAAAGGAATATTTGAAAAAAACTCTTAAACTTATATATAAAATTTTATTTACAAGAGACAAAAATACAAAAAACTAAAATAATTATCATATTTTTAATAAATAGTATATTATTATATTCCGTGCATAATATGGGTGACATGCTAATATTAGTGTTATGTGTACGTGAGGGGGTCAAAATCTATTACCTCTGGCGAGGCCAATGTTGCATGGCATAGGTGCTTGCCAATCATGAATATGCCAAAGAACTACAAACAAGCAGACTAAGGTTTCGTTTGGGACGTTGATTGATTTTTTGGCTTTTTTAGTTATTTTAGTCTCAAGTTAAAAAGTTTAGTTTGGGAAGGACTTTTGACTTTTTTGTAAAAGAAAGAATGTAATGATTATACATTGAATGTGATGTTTTGTCTTATTGAGTTAAAAAACCTATTTTATTTTTTGTGAATATTTTAGCCAAAAAATCCTCAAACCCAACTTCCCAAACATATGCTAAGTGGTTGTTTAGGATGATTTATATAAGTGCACTTTTTGACTTTTTAACTAAAAAAATAAAGGAAAAAAAATGTGTGTTTGGGAAAATTTTTTGATTTTTTACAAAAAAATGTGTAATAAAATATTGGGTAAATTACATTTACCTCCCCTGAGGTTTCTGACAAATACAGGGACCACCCCTGTGGTTTCAATAATTACAATAACCTCCCCTACTTTACCTGACAATATCAAGATTCCCCCAAAATTTAACAGCCGTTTATATACCTAACAGACCTTGCTGATGTCATCTAATGTAAGCACTAAAATACCCATAATGCCATCAAACCAGACGAAGAAGACATAGAGGAACAAAAGCCACACAAACGTAGTTCAAAAGCCCCTACAAACCCAGCTCTACCAGCTCTGCAACCCCCCAAAAAGCCTTAATCCACAATTACTCAGTTGAGAAGTTGGATAGCCACCATCAACACCACCTCCCCAAAAAAATCAGTGCAAAATCAAACACAATAGAAATCAAAATCAAACTATAGCCATTATTAGCCAAAGAAATGAAGGTACTGAATTATAGTGCAACAATTGGATCTCTTTGAATCCCCCACCCCTTCCAGCCTCCTCCTCTCTTTCTCCCTCTTTCTTCTCACTTTTACTTTTGTATTTATATTTTTTAGTAGATAGATAGATCTGTGTAAGGAATCACCATTTATACAGATCCAAATCCAATGATTTCATTGTCACCTGATCTGGGTAACTAAAACTCTCATCTTCTCAGTAATTAAAGCCCTGTCTTCACTCTCTGTTTTACTCCAAACCCAAAACAAAACATGTCGACCCAACCACCTGATCACCCCTCCTCCTCTGCTACTTTCAAATGACAGCGACATGGAACCCAGATCAAATGACAGCGACAACAACAACAACAAATTGATTGGAGCAGATCTGAGTTCCATTAAAAATGCTTCTGAGAGGATCAACAAGTACGAAGAGCTTATCAAACGGGTTCAAGAAGTTCGAACAAAAGAGGGGAACTGCAGATGAGTACAGGGAATTGAAAAAAGTGGTGAACAAATTGAAGCAGCAGATCTCTTCCAAGCACAAGGATGATGACTCCGATGCGGCTCGGAAGCTATGGTCAATTGATTCTACAAACATTACTGCTGCCGACGGCAGAGGAGAGGGAGTGGAGGAAGACTTATCGGTAGAAGGAGAAATAGAGGGAGGCGGTGGTGTGTCCTCGACGAAGACCTTCGTTTCGGCGTCGATGTCGGAGGAGAGGAGTGGCGGCGGAAGGGTTGTCGTCGTCGGAGAAGTTGATGTCGGTCTCCCATAAGAGTCAGTTGTTGCTGGAGAGGTCTTCGGGGAGCCAGACGGACTCGCAAGCTTTGTTCCATTCGTCGCCGCCGCTTTTGCCGGTGGTGGATAGTGGCGAGGGAGGTAGTAGTAGTGGATGAGAATGATGGTTGTGATAGGATTGAAAATGGAGTTAAGAATATAGATATTGAAACAAGATATACACAGAAGTAACCCAAAAGAGGCACTGTTGGGTTGGGTTGGGTTGGGTTAGGAGGGAAGGAGAGAGAGAGAGAGAGAGAGAGAGAGAGAGAATGGTGAGATTTCAAAAAGTAAAAAGGGATATTTTGTAGGGTTTTTTCGTCTTTTCACACTTAATTTAAAGGGTAATATGGTCATTCTGTATAGGTAAGTAACGTCGTTTGTGTAAAATTGATGGATTGGGGCAATCTTGATATTGTCAGTTAAAGTAGGGGAAGTTTCTGTAATTATTGAAACCACAGGGGAGGTCCCTGTATTTGTCAGAAACCTCAGGGGAGGTAAATGTAATTTACCCTAAAATATTTAGAAATGATAGAGATTCCCTTTTTCCTTGACCCCTACAACCTTCATAGACACATGTCACTGAGTGATAGGAAGAAAAAACAAAAAACAAAAAACAAAAAGTTGTCCAATCCCAATACATTGGGGGTGGTGGGGGTCAAGGAAAAAGGGAGTCTCAACCTTTTTCCTAACATATTGTAGCAAATATCAAAATTATCAGATTGCCCTTCCTACCATAGTCAGCAACACTAAGCTGACTTTCCATGCATTTTAATTTTATTTTTTTATGGGAATTTGTGGCTGCACTGTTTTCTTTTCTTTTTTTTTTTTGTTGACTCGACAAATTTTCCACCAAAATAAGGTGAATAGTGTGATTTTTTTCTTTTTTACTTTTTTAGTTACTTTTTAACTTTTTAATTTTTGTAGGTAATGCCAAACCAACCCTTAAGGCATGCTCACCCACCTAGAAGGTACAATAAGGAGGTGTCAAGCTTGTACCAAAAAGAAAGTAAGTCAGGAAAGACGATGGGACAAATAAAATGCTAGAAAGGTGGTATAAGGGTCAGACCAAATACAATATGAAGATAATAAGAGTAAAATATCGTCTAATTTGTTAAAACGACATTGATTCGTATCATCCTGTATCGATCTATCTGCTAATTGTAGATTAAATTTTGAAATTTATAATCTATTTTTGAAACAGTTTTGTTATAGTTAATATATATATATATATATTTAATCTTTAATATATTATCAAAGTAAAAATGAGTGTAAGATAGATTTAAAATGTGAAATTTATTACAAATTAGTAATTAAATATATGAAAAATATTATGTAAATTAGTGTTATATATTATGCAAATGTTTGATAAGTATTTTTATTTTTTTTTCAATTAACTAACAAATTGAAACCGTCTCAAACTATGATTTGATTATGTTATACAGGAAAGCAACCCAAGAGGGGGGTGAATTGGTTAATAAAAAAAATTGCTAGAAAATATATTTCAAAGACTAAGAGATTAAATGCAGCAAATAATAATAAGTACACAGAAAATAAAGGAAAGGAAAGAAGAGCTTGACACAAAGATTTATAGTGGTTCGGCTCACTGGCCTACATCCACTGCTCAAGAGATCTCCTTGAGAATTTCTTCACTAAGAATCAATGCACCACCAAGCTTCTCCTAGCTTGTGGGATTTTACAAAGGACTTACTTCAATCTGTTGAGAACTTCTCAACTAAATGCCTCACTTTACAAGTGTTTCACTCAGAAAATAACGAATAATAACAAGAGGTACAACCATCATCTTTAAAAATATTCTCTCTCAAAAGATGGATATGAAAGTGTAAGCTCATAAGTAACTCACTCAGATATGAAAGTTGAAGTATAAATGAAGTATACTAAATGCTCTTGATTGCTCTTGAATGCTCTAGGTATGTTGTATTGAAGAAGTATATTGAATGAACAAGGAAACCTTCATATTTATAATATTGATGGCTTCTAGTTGTTAGAGAGAGAGAATATTTGAATCTCCTAGCCGTTGAAGAAGATCATGGAGGATATCCTCCAGCTCTGTTTGATCAGAGTATGGTGAGATACAAACTGTATGCAGGTCTTGGGAAGAGAAGGCTCATTAAATGCATGAGCTTTTATTTAATGCTCATCTTCATAAGTCTACTTCTTAGAAGAATATGTGGTGCCAGAAAATCTGCTCAGAGGTTAGAAATGATGACATATTATATACATAAATCTGAAAAAGTGGCTGCAAAAAGGGCTGCGTCAGTTTATATTTGATTTGGTAGTTGGATTTTTTTAAACCCAGATTTTACAGGTGTTGACCCCTGCAACTTGGGTGTCGACCCTTTTCTTTTCTCTCTTTTCTGTGTTGAGTCTCATATGTTCTTGGTATCGACCCTTATCATTCTTGGCATCGACCCTTGCGGCTGAATTACATTATGAAATTTAGTGTTGACCCTTATGGTTCTTGGTATTGACCATTGCTACTAGATTGTATTCTGAAATTTAGTGTCGACCCTTGCTGTCTTGGTATCGACCCTTGCTGCTGGATTACATTATGAAATTTAGTGTCAACCCTTGTTGTCTTGGTGTCGATCCGTCCAGCTGGAACACTTAGGCATTTTGAGCTTCACTCTGGTGTCGACCCTTGCTATCTTGGTGTTGACCCTTAGACCTGTTTTAAGCATGGATAGAGTTTTGCAACCAAATGCTAATCTCATGTTTTGAGGGGCTAAAAACTATTGAAAAACAGCATTCTAGAGTCATATAACTTTTAGAAACATGAAGCATAATTTTTATACTATTATTTTGAAAATTTTGAATAACAAACTAAATTCAAAATATTTGTCAATAATCAAAATCAATAGAAATCTGAAGTTGAATAACCTTAGAGCTAACAGATTATTTGTCAATCTGCTATTTATGATTTAGTTCATAATTTTACTCTCAAAATGTCCGAATTGCATTGAGTACACCCGTAGATAGAGCTGTGCAAAATACTACTCAATCCGCTAAAATTGCACCGATCCACATCAATCCGCACCACTCTAATCGCTAACCGCGGTTTAAATTTTAAAATTTATAATCCGCCAACCGAACCGCTCCGTTCTGCTCCGCTATAGTTAATACATATATATTTTTTAACTTCTAATGAAATATCAATGTAAAAATGAGTGTGAGAGAGATTTAAGATATGAAATTTATTACAAATTAGTGGTTATATATATGAAACATATTACGTAAAATTATTTTGTGTTATATATCTAGAAAATATTATACAAATTAGTGTTATATATTATACAAATGTATGATAATTAGTTATAATATTTTTCAATCTGCCAAAAACCGCCCAAACCGCAACTTGTCAATCCGCTAATCCATTAACTTGCCATTCAGTTTGTAATTTTATTCTCAAACTGCCTGAATCGCAATACGTACACCCCTAGCGATCCCGGTTTCCCTTTCTTTATTTGTTGTATCCGGACTTTAGTTCCGTGGGGTTGGTAGTTGTATATCTTGTTGTCATCCTTTAATCCCATTTGATTGAGTTTTAGGATGTGTTGGGCATGTTTCGAGCAGGTGGGTTGAGCCTTGGTCTAATTTTTTGTTGCCTAGTTTTTGGTCGTTCCGCTCGAGCGGGTCTTCTTGCGCTCGAGCGGGGTTTACACCTTTCCAGCATTTTGTGTCCCTGCAAAACTTCTGTAGGCATGATTTCTACGCTCGAGCGGGTTTCCCACGCTCGAGCGGGCTTGTCGGAGCTCGAGCAGGTAGTACATTCTTGGTGAAAGTTCTGGGATGGGATAATCCATGCTCGAGTGGACTGGTTTTTCGCGCTCGAGCGGATGTGTTTCACTCTTGTGTCTTGGCGCTCGAGCGGGCCTTATTGAGCTCGAGTGGACCCAGCTTTTTGTTCTTGACGCTCGAGTGTTGTGTTTTACGCTCGAGCGTACCTGTCGTATATCAGATAACAGTTAGGCATTTTTGAATAACTTTTTGCATTCTCTCTCTCTCTTACTTTCTAAAAAGATATTTTGATAGCTTCTCTCTCTAGAAACCTAACTTCTCTCTAGGGTTTGATCTAGTTAGAGTGTTTTCCTAACCTTTGGCCTTTACAAAAAAGTTGTTGATCGTCGAGGGCTATCTTTTGATCCAAGAATCTTGGGATTTGGAACACATTGGGTTTTCGCCATCTTCTCCATTTGAGTTCTTCACTTCAAGGTAGGGATACCCTACTCTATCTTATAGGTTTTGACATGAGTTTTGGTCATTTTGATATGTTGGTATTGTTGGGTACTTTTGGGAAAAGTTAGGGTTTGATTTGTAAGTTGAGCTAAAAGGGATTTTTAATATATTAAACTCCATGTGTTTGTAAGACTTGAAAAATGGCATTTATTGTGTCAAATTGAGAAAATTGGACCTTGGGGTTGATTGTTGATGAAAGGGGGAAAAATGCCCTAATTGTTGTAATAAATTAATTGGTATAATTAATTTAGGGAAAAATATGGAATTTAGTTGAAATCCATAAAATTGGGAAATTATTGGTTAAATGGTGTAGTTGGATTATTTAATCACTCACCTATGAAAATGTTGAGTTTATATTTGTTGATACATTTATTTCCTGTTTAGAAATAACTGTTTTGGGCTATCGGTGGAGGATAGTCGTGAGTGTTGTAGACATTGCATGTTGATTAGGGAAAACTGAAACTAATCACAGTGAATAAGTCATTTAATATGACGGTTGAATTAATACAGCAAATACGTGTATTGATTGAATATGGTATATGTCATATGTTAAATATATTGAATATGCATATTGTTTGGGAGGAGATAGGGGATGTACTCCATGGTTTGAATGAAGATAGGGGATGGACTCTCAAACCAGTTTGGAAGGAGAAAGGGGATGGACTCCTTTAGTACAGCAAATATGCGTACTTATTGATTTATGGAAATGTTTTAGTACATCAAATATGTGTACTTATTGATTTATGGAAGTGCTTTAATACGAGCCTTAGTCTCATTTAAATTGTTGATATTGGAAGTAATATTGATGTGAGAAGTAGTCTCATTTTATAGTTTGGCTAGGTTTTGAGCCATGTGTGTATAATTGGAAAGTTGATTAATAACGTAAAGTAAAACATGTCATGGACATTATCGTCATGAAACTGTATAGTGATATAATGGATTTAATAATGTTAACCATCTATCGAATGCTATTGCTTTAGTCAATTCTTATATTTGGTTTAGTATATTTCTGCTGGGCTGTGGTTCACCCTATACAGGAACATCATTTTCAGGTCCAGGTGATACGCTACCTCCAATGACTTAGCTTGGAAGGATTTGGATTTGAAGACTTGTTTTTAGTTAGTTGTTATTTGATATTACATGAAAACTCAAGCCAAGGGCTTAATGTGTAATTGAGTTAGTACTCAGACTTTTGTGTCTAAGCGTTGGCTTGGAAAGCTGTAAACTCGTAGGGTATTTATTTTCGATGTTACATGTAATGTCTTTCAATAAGAATACTCTAATAAATAGAATAATATTTTATTTTCTTATATCAATATATGTCCATATTGGATATATTGTAGATTTATTTTGAAGGACACCTAGTCAAACTTAGTTCAATGACTACATCCAACACAACACAACCGAACACGCTCATTAAGTATACTTTTAGCAAATTAAGGCCTCGTTTGGGAACAGACTATTTTAGTAACTTTTTGACTTTTTACGAAAAGATGTGCAGAAAAGTAGAGAGGTGATGTGACTAGTTTTAATTGACTTTTTGACTTTTTGGCTAAAATAGCCACTCCCCAAACGAGGCCTAAGTTATAAATCAGCGGAGTGTTTACTTAACAAACACCTTATCGGACTTTGATAGCTTATTTCCTTTGTGTACGACCAACTGATTAGTATTTAGAGCAATTAGTGAGATTATAATTTAAGGTGTCATTTGCGATGTGGGTTAATTGGCTTTTTGGTTAAATTATTTAATCATAAGAAAGATAAAAAAAAAAAAAAAAGTTAAAAAAGTAATAAGATAAAAAATCATAATTATTATTATTATTTTTTATAAAAATTAAAAAAAAAATCAATTCAAATGAATTTTTTAGTTAAAACTAAAATAATTAAAAAAATCAAAAAACTAAAATGCGAAGTTGACTTTCCAAATGAAAAGCAGGTGTAATTTGCTCTTTTAAAAATGTTATATTTCGACACCGAGCTGTCTTCATTTGATTGGTCTGTTCTGAAACTTTACAAACAGTGCCGTCACCTTAACAACTTCAACAAATTAAAGAAGCGATTGCTTCACTCTTTTACGAACAAAACCCTAAACCCTAATTCCAGCCCTATAAAAACCCTCTCAGCCTCTTTCGCCTCTTTCTCAAACCCTAAAGCTCAGCCATTCTAGCCTCTCTCTAGTCTCACACACTTTGCAGAGATGAGACCTCCAAGAGGTAATTTTTATCCTGTGTTTGTTTCCTCAGAAATTATTTCAATTGTTTCTGGGGAAAAAAATTCTTCTTTTTCATCTAGAGGTTTAATCTGTGTTAAAAATTGGGTTTTTTTTGCAGGACGTGGTGGAGCAAGGGGCCGAGGTGATGGAGGCAGAGGGAGAGGAGGTTTTGGCGGAGGAAGGGGAGGTTTTGGCGGCGGAGGAAGAGGAGGAGATAGAGGCAGTGGGATGAGAGGCCGCGGTGGCCGCGACGGCGGAGGAAGGGGCGGCAGAGGCCGAGGCGGTGGAAGAGGAGGAATGAAGGGAGGGAGTAAGGTCGTGGTTGAGCCGCATAGGCATGAAGGAGTGTTCATTGCTAAGGGTAAAGAAGATGCGCTTTGCACCAAGAATATGGTCCCTGGTGAAGCCGTCTACAACGAGAAGAGGATCTCTGTTCAGGTAAATGTTGAAATACATGTTTTTGTTTTTGGTCTTGTTTTAATGATTTGCTGAAATATTTGATTTTTATATTGTTTTTGTGAAGTTGGAAATATAATGGTATAGTTTGTTTAGCCTTTTGAAACTGCTGTGTGTGAAGCACTAGTTATTCAACACAAATGGTCAACCGGGTCACTGGTTTGTGTCACAAGTGTGCAATTTAGTTACTGTTTGAGGCGATACTTTATATTCTTGTGCTTATAATTCACATTTAAGCCATAACTACCATCTTATGATGAAGATTTGAGGTCAAACTTTTTTACATTGTGGGGGTCTGATGTACTTTTGTACTGAAAGTTGGGGTTTTGTAATTTCATAGCTATTGATTTACATTGGACTTTACATTCACCTTGAGTTATAGTCTTGTTAAGTTATTTACACACTCACATGTATTCTCATTGAGGTGTTAGGAGTTTTCAACCTTGAAAATTTGCTTCTTTGAGGTTCTGAACTTTCAGTGGTTCTGAATTTGTGTTGTTAAGTAGCTTATAGTGTGTATAATTCTTTTAGTTACTTGCTGTGTTTGTTTCTTGGTTGACCAAGGTGACACTTTTCTAACTGACTATTGAGGAATCATGCTTGTTGTTCATTACTTGTTTGTTGATGTGCTTAGTCATTTTTCTTTTCCTTTCAGAATGAAGATGGGACCAAAGTTGAATACAGGGTATGGAATCCTTTCCGATCTAAGTTGGCAGCTGCCATTCTTGGTGGGGTTGACGACATCTGGATTGTAAGTTTTGTCTTGTGCTCTGTTTTTCTATTTTTGCTAGGTAGTTTATTTGAGTTTATGTTATTTATTTATTAAAGCTATTTTCTATTGTGGTTATTTATGTGATCAAGAAACCTGGTGCCCGGGTCCTGTATCTTGGAGCTGCTTCAGGAACTACTGTCTCTCATGTGTCCGACATTGTTGGCCCTGTAAGTAGTCGTGTCAACTCGAAAATATTCTGTCTATTACATACTTGGCACTGATATTTATTTGATGCATCATCTATCCCTCCCTTGTAGAATGGAGTGGTCTATGCAGTGGAATTTTCTCATAGAAGTGGTAGGGATTTGGTCAACATGGCAAAGAAGCGAACAAATGTAATACCTATCATTGAAGATGCTAGACATCCGGCCAAGTACAGGATGCTTGTTGGCATGGTTGATGTAATATTTTCAGATGTGGCTCAGCCTGATCAGGTTGCTTTCTATTTCTTGCATTGAATTATCACCCCTGAATAGATTAATGATAAGTTGAACAGTTGCATGGTTGCTTAGTAAACTTAGATGAGTTGCTGCTGCTGTTGCTGTAACAGTAGTAATTGCAACAATTGAAGTTATTTCCAGTGATTTGAGGTTGCAACATATAACATGCAATTTTCTTTATCATGTAGCTGTTCTTTTAAATTTAATGGTCAATTTGTACGAGTCTTTCAAGTAATTTTCAGTGTATTCAGTATTCTCACATTTTCAACTTTTGTTTTTATTTTGATACATTTTCCCCCTTCAGGATTTGATTTTCCCCCTTTTTCCTTGCATTTTACCTTTGTTGGGATCTTGGTGATACTTCTTGATACTAGAACCACAATTTCAGGAGTTTGAAAGGTCCCATGCTATTTTATTTTTCTTTCCTTTTAACATGTTTGTATAGAAGAATTTTGTGTTATCAGCTAGTACATGATGAATTACTCGGATTCCCCTTCAAGACGTCATGGGTGATGTAAAACCGAGTTTCTGATACTTTAATTTAATGGTCAATTAGTGTGTGTCTTTCTAGGTACTATCAGTGTATTCAGTATTCCCACAATTCCAACTTTTTTGGTTTCTTAGGCCTCGTTTGGGAACATGCTAATTTAGTAACTTTTTGGCTAATTGGCTAAAAAGGTTGGTAAGAAAAACCTGTATGTTTGGGCCAACTTTTTGGCTAATTACGAAACGACGTGCAAAAAGTAGAGAGAAAAGGGAATCTTTGACTTTTTGGTATGGGTTGTTGGCTTTTTGGCTAAAAAGGTAACTTTTTGGCTAATTGGCTATTTTAGTCTCTTGCCAAACGAGGCCTTATTTTGGTCCCCCTTTTTTCCTTAATGATTTGATTGTTTTTCTTTTTCTTTGGTATTTCATTCTTCTTTGGGATCTTGGTGATATACTTCTTGATACTTGAGACCACAGTTTTGGAAGTTTGAAAGATCCCCCTTTTTTATTATGTTGTGTGTGGTAGGATTTTGTGTTATCAGCTAGCATATGATGAGTTACTCGGATTCCCCTTCAAGACGTCATGGGTGATGCAAAACCGAGTTTCTGATGCGCTTATAAGCTGTTTGAATACATATGGCATTAGTAGCTTCATTATTTGTTTTTAGTTAATTTACCAGTTTGTGCAATTGTTTTTATTTTCTTTCAAATAATTCTTAACAGATCTTTTGTTGGCCACCATGCTTTTCTTAGGGTTTAGTCCCAAGGAGGTCATGGGTTCAATTCCCTTTTTGGGGATTGAATTAAGGGAGTACAAGCACTTGGGTGCTTTGCCAAGGGTGGGGAGATTTTCTTCCAGTGCTAGTCTAACAACTAACAACTAACATTTGCCTATCAAAAAAAAAAGAAAAGAAATTTTTTTTCTTATATAACTTATTTTTAAGCTGAGATGGTTCCACTTGAAGGGAGCTTATGTACTGAGTAAGTTCAATTATGATGGTAGTGAATTGGAAATTTGATCTGTGCTATCCAATGGATTCTTAAAGGTAGCTGTCTGCTTTTGTGTCCATTATGTTTATGGTAAGTTACAGAAACCAAGAATCCTTGATCTTGCATTGTCCTAACACAGTTGCATAAAGTATCTGATTTGGGTGATGCCACCTAGGCCTCATCTAGCTGTGACATGTTTGGTGGCTCTTCAAGTCTGGGTGTTGGTATGATGAATGATGGTCAGATGGATATCCCCAATCCCATTTTTTAGTTATTTATTTATTGGGTTCTGTTGACATGGCACATTAACAAAATCCTTATTTAATTTTGTTACTAAACTCATTACAACTTTCTTGCACTTGTTGCTACTTTATACTGATCTTATGGCAAATTTCTGAATCTGTAGGCCATGGATTTTTTTTGGTACTATTGTGCTTTAACTTGGTTGCCCTGTATGCATGGCTTATTTCTGCTGCCAATAGCATTCTTTCCCTGATTTGTTCACCCATGCCCCTTTCATGTTCGGGTGCCATATGAAATTCACCCGTACTGCGAGTTCTGATTCAGAGATTTGGCTAATTGCTGTAATGGAAGCAATAGTTTTCTATTGCAGTACTCCAATTATATATATTTCCTTGGGATAGTACCCCTCCATCATTGTTCAGTGTATTCTGAGTTTTGTTTGATTTTATTATTTCCTTTGCAGGCAAGGATCTTAGCCTTGAATGGATCATATTTCCTGAAGGCTGGAGGCCATTTTGTCATATCAATCAAGGTTTGGCTTTTAGATACTTCTGTAAAGTTTTTCTATGGATCTAGGAGAAGACAAACTTTTTTCCACAAATCAAATATTTAGAAAAAGAAAAAATTGAAGATGAAGCTTGTATGATTTTGTTGTTTTACCTGTGATTTATATGATTTCCTTTGACTTTATAGGCCAACTGCATAGATTCTACTGTTCCAGCCGAGGCAGTGTTTGCCCAGGAAGTGAAGAAGCTACAGGCAGATCAGTTCAAGCCAGTTGAGCAGGTCACTCTTGAACCCTTTGAACGGGACCATGCTTGTGTGGTTGGTGCTTACCGGGTGCCAAAGAAACAGAAAGCTGCTGCTGCTGCTCCTGCATCGTAAACACAGCCTTTCCTTTTCCCATCTTCCATGATGCACTAGGAGGAGCTGATGGGGATGGTAGATTCATATATGAACTGAACCGGACCTGTACCGTAACTATTTGATTTATCGTTTTGCTAAATTGCTAGGCTTGATGGTTCTTGCTTTTTTTGGTCCAGACTTAAATGTATTGATTTAGTTTTATATTTTGAATTTCAATATGCAATTTTCTTTTCAGATTGTATATCTGAATTTGTCACCTATTCCTTTAAAAAAAATCAACATATCAATTCCGTATTGAGATTCAAGTGGAACAAATCTGATCAAATTTCAATACATCCTCTGTTGGAAAGAATAAATTACACAATTGGACAAGCCTTTCCTCTAGTGTAAAAATGAGCCCGGTCTGTTTAGGCCTGGCCCTGAGTTGCGAGTGGGCCGAGTTGGGTCGGATTTACACTTTCACTCCTATTTGGTTTGGAAAGAAATTTTGCATACTTTTTATGTTGTGGCTCAACTTTTGCAAAATGCAACTTAAAGTGACCGTCTTTGCAAAATGGTATATTACTAGAAGTGATTATTGTTGCTGTGAATGCACATTTTGGCCTTGTTTGGGAAGACTAAATAAGTGCACTTTTTGTCTTTTTGGACAAAAAAATTGAGGTTGAAAATATGGATGTTTGGGTTAATTTTTTGACTTTTTATGAAAAAATGTGTAATAAAAAATTATGAAAATTGGTTTTTAGAGAAAAATTTGAATTGGAAGTTGTGCAGCCGTAATTGTTGACTTTTGGTAAATAGTGTTAACTTTTTAACTTTTTGAGTAACTTTTTGAATTATTTGAGAGTACCTAAACTTGGCCTTTATGTGGTACAAAATAAGAATGTTGTATAGGCTTGTGAGGATGCTTAAACTCGTATTCTCTTTTGTTTATTGTTGTTTGCAGATTTGTCACTCATGGGCAACGAGGAGGTCCTAACTTACAAGGACATTGGACTGAGAAGAACAGATTTGGATATCCTAGAAGGACCTTGTTTTCTCAATGACCAAATCATTGGATTCTACTTCACTTATCTGTCTTCCTTGTTTACTTCCCAAGATGTCCTACTTTCCCCGCCTTCAGTTTCGTTCTGGCTTGCGAATTGCCAAGATGTTGAAAGTGCCAAAGATTTTGTCAAACCTCTCAAATTGTCCGGAAAGGAATTGGAAGTTTTTACTGTGACGATAATGATGATCTTGGTGTGAGTGAGTGGGACACATTGGAGCCTATTGGTGTATAATAGGGACAAACACATTTGCACATCATGATAGCATGGAGGGAGTAAATAATTTTCATGCCATGAAGCTCTATGAGGCTGCCAAGGGTTTTATGGGCTCTGATGCTGAAGCATCTTCATTGACATCATCATCCTCGATGAATTTATCAAAAAGTAAAAAAAAAATAAAAAAGGGGGCAGCAGCCAAGTCTGTGGGAGTCCTTTCTGGTTAACTGTGATTTATAGAATGCCATACACTACAGCAGATGAATGGATATGATTGTGGACTTTACGTTATGGCCATTGCACGAGCAATCTGTAAGTGACATACAAGTAAATGAGTAAGTTTTATCAAAATTTCTACCAAATGTCTCATATGGGGGTGGGACTCACACCATGTGGGTCTCACACCCTGTGAGTCTCACACCCATGTGAGACATTTGATAGAAATTTTGATAAAACTTTTGAGATTTCTAGCATTTTTGCAAGTAAATACAAGGGCAAGGATGACAACTGGTTTTCAGCTGTTAAAGAGCATGTTGATGCTTCTTTGGAGATGACAATGCAAAATGAAGTCATTAGCCTTATTGAAGACCTCAAGGTTATGGCATTTGTTTCTAATTTAGTTCCTCTGATAAAAGATAAAGAATTAAGCTGTTTTCTTTTTCTTTTTCTCATTTTATATTTCTCAGCACATTAACAGAGACTATTGCTATTACTCTTTTCTTATAGAAACTAGTGACAACCTTATTGTAAATGAATGACTGTTATTGAGAAAGGCAAAAGAAGAAATTTTTAATTCAAATGATATATTGTAGAGTTCTATGTTTAAAAATGTGCAACTTTGTATGTAATGTCAAATTCATTCTGCCAATGGACTGTTACAGGGTTTTTTTTTTTTTTTTTTGGTAATTTAAATTTATTGATAAAATATCCAAAAAAACCTTAATATACAAGGATATTCTTAAATATAGTAATGGAGACGTATACTTCACAGAATGTCATATGTTTTACTAAGGCCCCGTTTGTCAAGTGGGTTGGGGCTAAAATAGCCACAAAAGACAAAACAGGCTATTTTAGCCCCAAAAAAATAAAACATCACATCCAATCCATAATCATTACACTCTTCTCTCACAAAAAAACTCAAAAAAGTCAAAAAGCCAAAAAGTCCTTCCCAAATCAAGCTTTTAAGCCCAGGCTAAAATAACCAAAAAAGCCAAAAAGTCAACCCACTTCCCAAACCCACCCTAATAGTTGTTAGTTTTCTGTTTTACTGTTCTCATAAAACGTAATATTTTCAGTTGATTTCCATGGTAGTTTACTTTCAAAGTGAGGTACCCTTAATTACCATGAAATTGGCATATCATCTAAGGAGATAATGGCCTTGTTTGGTTTGTGTTTCTCAAAAATTTTTGAGAAAAATTCTCTACAAATAAGTTTTCAAAAGTAATCAAACCAAACAAATTTTCTCAAAAAAATTTCTCAAAATTTGTTTGGTTTACAAGTTTTCCAAACAAATCTCTCTCTCATACACATCAAATCAATCACTTTTTCCAAAACTCTCTCTCAAAATAATTTTCCAAAACTTCTTTTAAAAAAAACAAAACCAAACAACTTTTCGTACTTTTTATCTCTAAAACTCATCTCCCAAATTCAAACCAAACATATGTTTTCATATTATTATTTTTGTTTTTATTTTTATTTAGCTATATAAATTTTTTCGTAAGAGAAGCCTGACTATGATGATCATTTTGACAAATATTTTCCACCAAAAACAAAAGTTCATTGAAAAACTGTAGGTCAATCAGGTGGCCCCGAAAGAGGCAAAACAAAGTTTTGGGCTCAAAATTCCTTGTTAAATTTGCTAAAAAAAATATAATAATTAATCTTTTTCAAGTTGCAATCATCCAATTTAAGAGGGTTTTAACAATTTATCTCCTAAAAGACCTTCAAAAGTGCAACTGATTCTCTAAATAGCTCTTTTGAGCAAATTACATAAGCTCTTTTGACAAATGAAATACAAAAGTATAATAATAATTATTTAGCAATCAAACTTAACCCCGTAGACTTGCAATATAAAAAACACAAAACTTAAGTGTCGTTTAGGAAGAGTCAAAATGGCTAAATTAGTTAGACCATCTTCAACGGTTCAGCAAACTTAGTATCAAATTTGAAATTTGATGAAAAAAGAACTTTTTGAAGTTCTAACGGTTTCACCAAATTGGTATCAAATTAAGAATTGAACAAAAAAATCATCAAACTGAGAACAGAATACAGGTTTCACCAAATTACTGTACGTGACAGTTAAAGCAGAAAAGCTTGAGAATTTTACACATGGTGGTCGACCACCGGTTGACCAGTGCATGCAAAAATTGGTCCGCGAACTGGTTCAAATATTTCAAATAGATAGGTTTAAACAGTTCAAAAAGGTAAAAAAAAAAATTGGCTTCACCTGTCGACTAACCGGTTGACCCACGGGATTTTGATGCACCGTTGGAACAATTAATATCAAATTGAGAAAATGAATCATTTTTTACTCAAATTTGGTGAAAAAAAAAATTTACCGTTGGAGATGCTCTTACTAAGACAAAATAAATTTAAAAATTAATAAGATAAAATATTACATTAAAATTATAATTATTTTACATTTTCTCTCATAAAACTACAAAAATACTAAGGTGCCGTTTGGTAACACTTAGGGTGTGTTTGGTAATATTTACGTTTTTAGTTTATATTTACAAAAATTTTATAAACTGGTTTTTGTTTATTTTTTGTTTATTTTTAGAAAAACATAAATTACAAACGCGTTTGGTAATTGACAAAATGTTTTAAAAAATTTTAAAATATAAAAAAGAGTGAGAAATGATAAGTGGCGGCGGAAGACGGTGGTGGAAAGTGGTGGCGGTGGGTAGCTGGTGGTGGTGGGTAGTAGCGAGTGGGTGGTGGTGGTAGGTGGGTGGCGGTGGGTGAGTGGTGGTGGCGGGTAGGTAGCGGGTGCTGACGGTGGCGGGTGGTGGGTGGCGGTGGCAAGTGGTAGGTAGGTGGCGGGTGGTGGTGGTGGGTGGGTGGGTGGGTGACGGTGGCAGGTGGTGGGTGGTAGCGAGTGGGTAGTGGTGGTGGTGGTTGCAGCGAGTGGGTAGTGGTGGTGGTGGTTGCAGGTAGTGGGTAGTGGTGGCAGGTGGGTGCCGGATGGCGGGTGGTGGTGGCAAGTAGGCGACAGGTAGTGGTGGTGGGTGGGTGGGTGATGGTGGCGGGTGGTGGTGGTGGTGGGTGGCGGATAGCGGGTGGTGGTGGGTGGGTGGTGGTGGCGGGTAGGCGGCGGTGGTGGGGGTCGATGGCTGGGTGACGGTAGCGGGTGGTGAGTGGTGGTGGTGGTGGTGGTGGTGGTGGTGGTGGTGGTGGTGGTGGCGGGTGGTGTGTGGTGGTGGCAGGTGGGTGGCAGATGGCTGGTGGCGGGTAGGTGGTGGGTGGTGATGGTGGGTAGGTAGGTGACGGTGGCGGGTGGTGAGTGGAAGCTAGTAGGTGGTGGTGGTGAGTGGTGGGTGGCGGTGGCAGGTGGGTGGCAGAAGGCGGGTGGTAGTGGGTGGTGGTGGTGGATGGGTGGGTGACGGTAGCGAGTGAGTGGTGGTGGGTGGTGGTGGTAGATAGGTGGTAGGTGATGGTGGTGGTGGTAGTGGTGGTGGTGGTGGCGGCAGTGGCGGGCGGCGGGTGGGTGGTAGTGGCGGGTGGTGGTGGCAGGTGGGTAGTGAGTGGTGGTGGGGGGTGGGTGGTGGTGGCGGAAGACGGTAGTGAAAAATGGTGGCGGGTGGTGGCTAGTGTTGGGTGGTAAAAAAAAAAAAAAACTGAAAACTGAAAACGAAAACACATTTTTTGTGTTTTCGTTTTTTGGCCAAATTTATAAACTGAGACCACTGATTTATAAATCAAAAATTTTATCAAACAAGTTTTTATTTGAGTTTTTAAAATTTTTGTAAATATAAACAGAAAACTGAAATAAAAACTTACGTTTGGTAACACTTACGTTTTCAGTTTTCTGTTTATATTTACAAAAATTTTAAAAACTCAAATAAAAACTTGTTTGGTAAAATTTTTAATTTATAAATCAGTGGTCTCAGTTTATAAATTTGGCCAAAAAATGAAAATACAAAAAATGTGTTTTCATTTTGAGTTTTCAGTTTTTTTTTTTTTTTTACTACCTAACACTAGCCACCACCCGCCACCATTTTCCACCACCGTCTTCCACCACCACCACCCACCCCCCACTCTCCATCACCACCTGCCACCACCATCCACCACCCGCCACCACCAGCCACCCACCAACCACCTGCCACCCACTCGCCACCACCACCCACTCGCCATCCACCCGCTACCAGCCACTACCATCCACCGCCTGCCACCACCATCTGTCACCTACTTGCCACCACCACTTACCACCCACCTGCCACCACCAGCTAGCCATTACCACCAGCCACCTGCTACCCACCCGCCACCACTACCCACCACCAACTACCTGCCACCCACTCGCCACCACCACCCACTCCTCGCCACCATCACTCACCCGCCATCCACTCGCCACCAGCCACCACCATCTACCGCGCCGCCACCACCACCTGTCACCTACTTGCCACCACCACTCACCACCCACCTACCACCACCATCTACCACCCACCACCACCAGCCACCTGCCACCCACCTACCACCACCACCGACCACCCACCACCACCACCACTCATCCGCCACCTACCTGCCACCACCACCCACTCGCTACCACCCGCCACCCGCCACCGTCACCCACCCACCCACCACCACCACCACCACCACCACCCGACACCTACCCGCCACAACCCACCTGCCACCACTACCCACCACCCGCCATTATCGTCACCACCACCCACTCGCTACTACCCATCACCCGCCACCGTCACTCACCCACCCACCATTACCACCCGCCCGCCACCACTCGCCATCCGCCACTACCACCCACCACCCGCTACCACCACCCACTTGCTACCACCCACCATCCGCCACCGTTACCCACCCACCCACTACCACCACTCGTCACCTACCCGCCACCACCACCCGCCATCCGCCATCCACCTGCCACCACCACCCACCACCGGCCACTGCTACCACCACCACCCACTCGCTACCACCTACCACCCGCCATCCACCACCTACCTGCCATCACCACCCACCACCCGCCACCACCATCACTACCACTCACTCGCTACCACCCACCACCTGCCACCGTCACCTACCCACCACCACTTGCCATCCGTTACCCACCTGCCACCCCCCCCACCACCCGTCACCACCACCACCACCACCCACTCACCATCACCCATCACCCACCTGCCACCACCTACCACCACCCGCCATCCGCCACCACCACCACCACCCACCACCCGCCACTATCACCACCACCACCACCCACTCGCTACCACCCACCACCTGTCACCGTCACCCACCCACCCACTACCACCACCTGCCACTTACCCGCCACAACCATCCACCCGCTACCACCCGCCACCACCCGCCATCCGTCATCCGCCACCCACCTGCCACCATCACCCACCACCCGCCACCACCCATCACCGTCACCTACCCACCCAACCACCCCCACCACCCACCCGCCACCACCTACCACCACCAGCTACCCACCACCCACCGTCACTACTTTCCACCACCGTCTTCTGCCGCCACTTGCCATTTCTCACTCTTTTTTATATTTTTAGATTTTTTAAAATATTTTGTCAATTATCAAACGCGTTTGTAGTTTATGTTTTTCAAAAAATAAACAAAAAATAAACAAAAATCAGTTTATAAAATTTTTGTAAATATAAACTGAAAACGTAAACGTTACCAAACACACAAAGCTTCAGAATTTTAGCCATGCCGATATCAACAAATAGGAAATACAGTTGGCCAAAACTATGAGGTTCGACTTAATTTGGTGCCTTGGCACTCAATCCGACACCAAACTTGAAATAACATACCCAACAACAATATATTAAACATGACCCCATGATGGCTGGCAGTTATAAATATAACGAGGGACCCCTCCAAGACAGAAGCACTTTGCACAAACTCCTACAGTGTAAACCCTAATTATGTGCAACCACCAAAAGTCACAGGTATCAGGTAAGCCGATGTATTGGCAGTGGGAATTGAACATAAGATCTCCAGGTTTATGGTTTGTTGTCCCAATGATTAATATGAGAGTTTAGAAGATTGATTGGTTATTTTTTTAACTCCAGTACATCTCCCTTCCATACTCTACACCACCTTGAATGGATCACATTTCCTGACTTCTGGAGGCCATTTTGTCATATCAATCAAGGTTCAGTTTTTAGATACTTCCGTATAGTTTTTCTATGGATTTAGGAGAAGACAAACTTTTTTCCACAAATCAAATATTTAGAAAAAGAAAAAAATTGAAGATGAAACTTGTATGATTTTGTTTTTTACTCGTGATTTGTATGATTTCGCTTGACTTTTTATGCCAGCTGCATAGATTCAACTGTTCCAGTAGAGGCAGTGTTTGTCCAGGAAGTGAAGAAGCTACAAGCAGAGCAGTTCATAGATGATGTGTTTTCATCACCCAGGGGAACAAATAGAAAAACTTCGAAAAAATTATGGAGCATTATTAAGTAGAATGACATGTTGTGAAGACTAAAACCACAACGACAAAAAAGAAAAAAAAAAAAAAAAAAAGAGCTTTTCTGTTTTCTTTGGTTCATCTGCAGCCTCAAATAGTCTGTTTAGATCATTCAAAACACTACAACAA